>CM070007.1:37533293-37615793 GCA_036247105.1 Cirrhinus mrigala | reverse complement strand
TGCAAAAGCATTAAAGTAATCATTATTGACGCACTGTACAGATATCAACATCTAATTTCTTCAAGAAGCTTAATGCACTTTCATGACCTTGAGATCGAGGCTTTTAATGGCTTTTAATGAATTTCTAATCGTGATTACAATTACAGATGCCACAAGTATGTAATCGTTCAAAGGCACAATTACAAAATAAATAAATAAATAAATAAATAAATAAAAAATCCACTTACATTATTCTGCTTTCTTAAGTGTGTGTGTGTAAGAGAGAGAGTGTGTGTATTTTTCCTACAGGTTCTCTTAAAAGTTTTTTTTTTTTTTCCTCATTGTTTTAATTTTTTAATTTTTACTTTTTTTATATTTAAAGAAGAAACTATATATAAAAATGTGGCATGCAGTTGCTTCAAACAATGGTATAAGGCTATTCAAAACATCATTCAGTGTAAATTGTTAATTGTAAATTGATTAATAATCGCAATTACAATTTCAAGGGAATAATTAACAATTAGATAAGGATAAAGAAAGATGAATAGATAGATGGACAGATAGATAGATAGATAGATAGATAGATAGATAGATAGATAGATAGATAGATAGATAGATAGATAGATAGATAGATAGATAGATAGATAGGGAAATATGGTACAAACTGTAAAAAACTAAATTGCATTTTAGGTCTGGCCTGGAATAACAACATAACATTATGCTTAGATTGCAGAAGCATTAAAGTAATCGTTATTGACATACTGTACAGATATCAACATCTAATTTCTTCAAGAAGCTCAATGCACTTTCATGACCTTGAGATCGAGGCTTTTAAAGGCAAATTAAATTGTAAAATACTGCTCTATTTTTAAAGGCACAGTTTCATCCTAAAATATATATTAAAATACTCTGAGATGCAAAAAGAAATATATTTTTACTTAAACATATCTGAATCATGTTGGGGGGAAAACAAATCACATTTGAAACTGGAAAAAGTTCACCAAATAACCTTTGTTGGAAACAACATAATTAATGTAGCCTGATGCTTAGCAAATGACATCAGTTGAATAATATTATACTAAATATATAGTTTAATTAGTAGTTTTAGCACCTTAAATTAAACGTTCTCAATTAAATGCCAATCAATGCAACATTTTGAATTTTGAAACATGCTTTAGATTTTTTCAAGTTTTTCATTTAAAGGTATAGTTAACCTCAAAAATGAAAATTTGGTCATCATTTACTCACCCTTATATTGTTCCAAACCTATTTGAATGTCTTTATTCTGTTTAACACAAAAGTATATTCTGAAAAATGTTGGTTATATATATATATATATATATATATATATATATATATATATATATATATATATATATATATATATATATATATATATATATATATATATATGTATATATATATATATACACACACACACATATATATATACATATATAATTATATATTACATATAAAATTATATAAAATTATAGTATTTATTTGACACTTTTTATGTTATTATTTGATTTTGTTTATTTTGCATTATTATTTTATTTTGATTTTATTTTATTTAATTTGACACTTTTTTTTTTTTTTATTATTAATTTTAGTTTTAGTTAACAATATCAGTGCCATTCCAAAGAGCACCATATTAAATTGAAACATCAAACACAGACACCCGAGCGCTACAGCAATTTCATCACCTCGATATGACAATTGCATATTCGAGTCAGCATTTTGGCAAATTATAATCAGCTTTCGGTGTGTTTTGAAAAAGCACACGAGCAGCATTTTAAAAAAGCACACCGTCTGATTGGATAAATAAGTTATGCCAGTAGTGTAAGACAAATTATCCAACGCACAGGGATAAATTGCTCAATTACAACAAGCGAGCTATTTAATTATGCCTTGGGTTGGGTGGTTCCCTCCCTTTAAATGCTAGAGAAATTGTTCCTCGCCCTGGAGCGGCTAGTTAATAGTATAATTCCTGTTTGCATCACTGGAGAAAAAATTGTCCTTTTATAACAGAATTCTGTACTTGCGTAAAGTCACAGGTATTCAGTATTTCTTTTCACATAGTTGCTTTTGTACACATCTATGCGGTTAACCTTTCCACCAAATAAACTTCGCCTGTAGTACTTGGTAATTGCTTTTTGAAGAAGCTAACCTCAAAAACACAAACCCCGTCAAGTGAGGAGCACCGGCCCATGAAAGGGTATTAGATGGATAAATGGGTTGCACTATTTTTCTTTCACCATCTGTGTACAAATTCACTTATTCGACTCACAAAGCACCTATTTAGGGATTGAGGTCATTACAAGCTCAAGTGCTTTCGTTGCAGAGTACGCCAAGCCTGATCTTCTTCCAGAGACCTTCAGAGACTCCATTCCCCTAAAAATAAGACACTGAATCCTAAGCTGAAAGAACAATGCACATATGCATTATAATCTCCTTGTTAAGCCTGAGGGTGACCTTGCTTCACCCCTGCTCTATGGATAATTATAGCAGTTACCATACATTAAGATTAAAACTGACCGACTGCCTTAATAATGTGGGAGGAAAGTTCCCACAATGCATTGCCGCATAATTGCACTCTGATGTATGTGGTAGTGCTTTAAAACAAAAAGCGAGGTTTGCGGGGTTCCCAAGAGCCACAATCATCTTGAAAACGGCAAAAAAAGCAGCATGTGAGAATGCTGGTTTTTGTGTTTCGATGAGAAAAATCGCCCTGGAATCTTGTGCTTCGAGTGTCAAGAGAACACGGAGCTAATCAGACTGTATGCGTGAACGCGTGGGTGCTGAAATGGAAAGATGTAATAGGGTTTCAATGGGATTTCCATTTATATGGAACGACGAAGTTAACATAAAAATCAATGCTTTTCTGTTTTATTATTATTCAAGTATTTGAGTCACGTCATCTAAGCCCCCAAACACAAACACAACAAATGAATAAATAAATACACTGAGCCAGATATAAATATAAATAAAATTAAACATTTTAAATAAAAAAATGGTAAAATTAAAAATTTTATATTTTAAAGCGTTATAATTATATTATAAATAAATACACTGAGCAAGAAAAATATAAAAACAAAGAGCATGTATTTGTATTTATATTTATATATAAATAGTTCGAAATATTATAAATAAAATAATAAACAAGCAAGTACACAAGTAAGTTATTGAGTAAATAAATATATAAACGAATAAATAAATACACGGAGCAAGACAAATATAAATACAAACAGTATGTATTTGTATCCATATAATTAAATAAATAAATAAATAAATAGGCAAGCAAGCAAAAAAATACACTTAGCAAGACAAATATAAATACATAGAGTATGCATTTGTATTTATATTTATATTTAAAAAAGACAGAAAGAAAAAAGAGAGAAAGAAAGAAAGAAAGACACTGAACAAGACAAAAAAATACATAGAGTATGCATCTGTATTCATAAAGAGTTATGAATATTATAAATAAATAAATAAATAAATAAACAAACAAGCAAGTAAACAAATAAAATCCAATAAATATAGAAATTGATAAATAAATATATAAAAAATAAATAAATAAATAAATAAACAAGCAAGTAAACAAATAAAATCCAATAAATATAGAAATCGATAAATAAATATATAAAAAATAAATAAATAAATAAATAAATAAATAAATAAATAAATATACTGAGCAAGACATAAATATAAATCCCAAGAGTATGTCTTGTGTATAAAGTCTTGCAATGTAACTACTGAATATATATATATATATATATATATATATATATATATATATATATATATATATATATATATATATATATATATATTTTTTTTTTTTTTTTTTTTAAAGCTGCTGCCTCTTCAACAAATTTACCATGTGTTAAAATCCGTTTTAGGCTTACTGTAATAATCTTGCAGGATAACTATTTAATTTCTAAAAAATAAAAAAAAATAATAAATAAATAAAAATTAGCTGTCTCTGTCTCCTAAAAAAAAGGAAAGAAAAAAAACATAAAATAAAATAAACAAATAAATTAAATTAAATTAAAATAATTGTAATAAAAAAATAAAAAATAAAAATAAAAAAAAAAACTGAAGATATAAATATTCCTTTTGGGGCTTTTAAAAAATAGTCTCTCATTAACACAAGGTTATGAAAACTACATGGCTCAATAATTATAGAGAAAATAAAACATAAAAAATCATTACAAAAAAGCTTTTCAAAACACTTTCAGATGCAGTGTATTACATCACACTGCGGGCCATTATCATGGTGATGTTTTCACTGCTCATGTAATAAAACTGTACATTGTGGTCTTACATCATCATGCAGGATTCGTCTTAAGACTTTTGTATTTCAGTATCATCCTGCAAGTGCAGATATGATCATGCAGAGTCATTTTATTCCAGAACGGTTCACAGCCTGGGGTTCTCAAGCATGACTGGCTACAGCATGGGAACAGACAGCTGATTTTTGGTAGGATGAGGAGACCCAGATTTACCATCAGTGAGAAAGCAAGAGGTCATGCCCAGTATAAAAGCATTAAACATGGCGGAATCCCATTATTTCTGTCTACGTCTCAGCTTGTTAGCATTGTTGCGTTACAGCAGTTTTCTAATAACAGTGCTCTGCTGTACAATACGATAATTGTATCTCGGCGGAGGTGTTTGGTCATCCGCGAGGGTGTACATACATAAACAGATGTAATTATGAGTAATGATAGTATTTGAGATGACTTGAAAGGGCGTAAGTGGCGTTTCTCACAGTTTTCTTGTTACTGTGAACGCTATTTGAATTCTTCTCAGCATTTCCCACCAGCTGTAGACGTCTTGGAGTCCTCTTTTGTCTCATATCCACAAACAAACTGTGTCACACATGGCATTCATTTGTCATGCAATATCATCCTCATCCTGTCAGTCCAGTTCTGCTGCCTTTGATGCTCTAATATTGTCACTTTGAAGAATATGAAGGAAAATGAATCGAAATTGCACTTGTTTTCTTCATAAATCTTTAACGTTTGCATCATATGTCATATTTGGTATAACCTTTCTAGTTTCACATGACATTAATAGCATATTAGAATCAAAACATGCCACGCAGACTGTGCATAATGCATAAAAAGGCACAAAATATGCTAATATATATTTTTAAAGCAAACCCGTATCTCTCTTACAGAAATCTATGGGCTTTTGTTGCATGTTTTATTTTAACTCTGAACACAAAAGGCCACACAGTTTGAGGTCTAATGCATTGTCTTAGCACAAGAATGCGTTTTAAAAAAACCCTAACCGCGAATGTGAGCAATAAGTGATGCTTGCCTTAGCAAATGCCATTAAATAACGCTGTACGTGTGCAATTTATGTATTGCAACCAAACACAAAATGTGTGCACACATACCTACACATGCAATTTAAGGCCTGAGTGTGTGCCAGCTGGCTTTTTAAAATTCAGTATTTTATTTGCATCTTAAACATTATCTCAGCAATCGGAGCTGAGCAGCACAGCGCTCTCTGCAAACTAATGATATGATAATGTTGCTCTTGGATTGTTTGTAAGTAATTCCAAATTATGGCATCGTGCTCAATTTAGACATCCTCTCATAAAGAAGGGAATGAGTTGATGTGGTATTTTAACCCAGCCACATTACAAGCAGGAACAGTTTGCTATGCTTGTCAACTACCAAAAATTACTTGCAGTGCAGCCTGTTTTCAGTTATTTGTATATTTATATATATACAAATTATTCTTATTTATTATTATTATTTATTTTTTGCAGAAAAAAATCCATGACAACGGCAAGCATCTATAAATCGTAAATTGTATACACATATTTCAATATTTTTTTATATGTTTTAAACAAACATATGACAACTTAACATCAACAATTTGTTGTGTCAAATTCTTATTTTATTTAGTTTATTTTTTCAATGTTAATATAATGAAAGAGAAAATAAGTTGTACATTCACTATTGCAGTTTTAAATATAAATAGCAAAACAAAATATAACAACAACAACAACAATAATAATAATAATAATAATAATAATAATAGTAAAAGCAATTTATTAATGTTTTATTATTATTATTATTATTATTATTTATATTATATTTTTTATGTATACTTTATAGCAGAATGCATAAAAACAAGCCCAAAAAATGCAACAATTATAACCATATGCATTAACTAACATTAACTAACAATAAGCAAAACATTTGTTACATAAGCGTCACATAATAAATGTGTTACATAATAAAAATTACAATATAACATTACAATGCGTTACAATACCAAAAAATGACTTCTTATTTAAAAATATGTATTTATTTATTTACTTACTTTAGTGTAATAAAATAAAAAATAGCCAAAAATTCAACAATAATGATCATGTGAGAAAAAAAAAAAAAAAAAATCCAATAAAAATTCCAAGAAACTATATATCATACATTTTATATACATATTTCAGTATTTTTAAGTAAACATGACAATTGATCACCACATTTTTATAACTGTAATAGTTTTTTGTTGTTGCATATGTTAGCACTTTTTTATTTAAATGTAAATGTGGGAATGAACATTAGCTAAGATTAATAAATGCTTTATAAGTATTTTTTATTTGTTAGTTCATGTTAATGTCAACAAATGGAAACTTCCTGTAAAGTGTTACCCTTTTTTCTCCTAAAGTAAGCTCATTTTCACAATACAATAGTTTCCTATTTCTCTGTTTTTTATTTAAGCTGAAATATGACTTGAAATATGTTCTTGAAAGGTTTTGCGAGATTTACAAATATGTGCGTAGATGAAATAGTGAACCGTAAATGCGGCTATGGCTGGTTTATGAGAATATATTGGCCATTGTGGATATGTCAAGTAGCAACACTTTGAACAAGAGCAGGTTGTAATTTAAATACAACTAAAACTATCTGACACAACAGCTTGAACACTCCATGCTGCCTGGCACAGACAACGCATACAATGCACTGCAACTAAATCAACCTGTGAGCGTCTTGTCTTTCTGACTGTAGCATCTGTTCTGCTGCGAAGTCTCAAATGTGTAGTTATTCAGCACCAGCTGGATGCCACATTTACTATAAACATTCCCAAAATAATTTCATTGACTTGCTTTCACTTCACAGGATTCTGTGTAATCACTGCAATATGGTCATAATGCGGCGGATTTTCACTTGACATTCATTTTTGGAGATGATTCAGGTTAATTACCTGAGATAATTAGCGTAATGGCACCTAAAATTGCTTTCAGAAACGTGGCAGGGTGTTTTTTTCTTTCTTTCTTTCTCTTTCTTTCTTTCTTTCTTTCTTTCAGGTTTGAAAAACTACATAACAAATTCTGCTAGGACTTTAAAACATGAGTTCAGTCAAAAATGAAAATTGCCGTTATTTACTGTCATTTTTAATTTTGCTGGTCAGTGAAGACTG
Organism: Cirrhinus mrigala; assembly: GCA_036247105.1. Taxonomy (NCBI): domain Eukaryota; kingdom Metazoa; phylum Chordata; class Actinopteri; order Cypriniformes; family Cyprinidae; genus Cirrhinus; species Cirrhinus mrigala. Next base: position 37,608,374 of record CM070007.1, on the reverse strand, counting down.
AGGCTTTAAGCAAAAAAAAAAAAAAAAAGCACGATATGCATGCTATGAGGTCATACGATAGCTTTATGTGATCAAAATTCAGTTGTTACTCGTCAAAAATAATAAGTAATGATTATATATTAATGTGATTATTTTATTGTATGATCTGTATGATATGATCATGTATTGTCATATATAAACAATTACATTAATAACATAATACATTAATAAAGAATAATAAATAAATTAATAAATAAAAGCTCTTTAGAGTAGTTTGTTCATTTTAATTGTCATTATGAATAAAAAAAATAAATATTATTCATTCATATATGAATTAAAACAGAAAAAAATAATAATAATGAAAGCTCTTTAGAGTAGTTTATTTATTTTTATTTACTGTAGAAACAAAGCCATATGAAAAATAAATACATACACATTCATATACATATTCATATAAATAAATAAATAAATAAATAAATAAATAAATAAATAAATATTTGATTATAAAATTAATAAACAAATAAATAAATAATAGTCATTCATTCACTCATATACATTTTGTTTAATAAATAAGTAAATAAATAAATAAATAAATAATTACATTAATAACGTAATACATTAATAAAAATTAATGAAATAAATTAATAAATGCTCTTTAGAGTAGTTTGTTCATTTTAATTGGCATTATGAATAAATAAATAAATATTATTCATTCATATATGAATTAAAAAAGAAAAAAAATAATAATAATGAAAGCTCTTTAGAGTAGTTTATTTTTTTTATTTACTGTAGAAACAAAGCCATATGAAAAATAAATACATACACATTCATATACATATTCATATAAATAAATAAATAAATAAATATTTGATTATAAAATTAATAAACAAATAAATAAATAACAGTCATTCATTCACTCATATACATTTTGTTTAATAAATAAATAAATAAATAAATAATTACATTAATAACGTAATACATTAATTAATAAAAATTAATAAAATAAATTAATAAATGCTCTTTAGAGTAGTTTGTTCATTTTAATTGTCATTATAAATTATTTATTGTAGTGTTTCTCAATTGGTTTTGCTCATAGGGACCAACTAAAAATATTGTTTAAACCACATATAACTTGGCATGAATTACTCGTTTATGCGATAATCGAACTAATCCAGTTCCCGAGTTGAACTCGCCAGCTCAGTCACCCAGCTGTTAACAGTTCAGTGAAAGTAAAGATAAATGGTGAATTACTTAAGAAATGTCAGTCTGTTCCTCACATAAAAGCCACCAATTCAGAACACTGGAAACCGAAGGCAAAAACCGTAAGTACTATTTATTATTATATTATGGTGCTTTTGAACATTTTTCGAAGCTTAAAAGCATCAGTCCCCATGGAAACTAATTGCAAGGAAAGCCAGCTCAACTATTCAACATTTCTCCTTTTGTGTCCCACACAGAGAAAAAAAAAAATCATATGAATTTGGAAAGACAGGAAGTAAATGATGAGTTTCATTTTTAGGTGAACTGTTCCTTTAACATCAATATTTGATGAACATTCTCATGTGAGCGGCAGTGGTATTGGCACAAGCAAGCCATCGAAGGTCATGTGACTGCTCCATTTAGACGTTTTCTCATTAAGAATGGTATGTGGTGGTCGTTTTGATGTGGCACTCGCAACTTACTCCATATGATGAGATTTGGATAGTTTCCCAAGGCACGCTACAATTTATAGCAGACACCAGAGCAGTGCAGAGAAAAGCATGATGTTTGGAGAGGTCACTGTAGTTTGTTCAGGGGATTGTGGGGACTTACATTATTTAACGACATAAATGTGCAGTGATGTGATTGCAAGGTCTTTTGCCAGAGTTCACTGTATTACTTATGTGTGTTGTTTATTAATGATACATTGAGAGGCAATGACCTCCCCTACGTAGGTCACTAACGCTTTTATATTACATAGTTAAACATGCAAATCCTAGCTGACACTGTCACCTTAAAATACGATGTTGTTGAAGCAGATTTGCAGTACCATATTGCACTACTACATTTTTTAGGGACCTGCAATTAGACTTGCAAAGCACCACATACATTTTTGTATTGCCATATCATCATCAAAAACCAAATTCACGGCAAGCAAGAAAATAAATAAATAAATAAATAAATAAATAAATAAATAAATAAATAAATAAATAAATAAATAAATAAATATTTATGTTTGTTTGTTTGTTTAATTTTTTTATACATTCATTTGCACTGCTATATTAGCATCAAATGTTATATCCATGGAAATAAATAAATAAATATTCCTCAGAGTTGTTTGTTAATTCACTTATATTGCTATATCAGCAAATGATATATTTAAATAAATAAATAGATAAATAAAAAAAAATGCTTATTTGTCTGTTTAAGTTTTATTTATACACTTATTTATATTGCTATATCTGCATCGGCTATATTCGTGGATGTAAATAAATAAATGCTTATTTGTGTTTGTTTGATTTTTATTTATTTCATTTATTTCTATTGCTATATTAGCATCAAATGCTATTTTCATGGAATTAAAATTAAATAAATAAATACATATTTGTTTGTTTGTTTTATGGTTTGCTTGTTTGTTTGTTTAATTTTTATTTATGCATTAATTTATATTACCATATTATATTGCTATATTAACGTCAAGTGCTATATTCCGGGAAATATTTATTTATTTATTTATTTATTTATTTATTTATTTATTTATTTATTCATTCATTCATTCATTCATTCATTCATTCATTCATTTATTTATTCATTACTCAGAAGTATTTGTTAATTAATTTATATTTCTTTATCAGCAAATGCAATATTCATGGAAACAAACAAACAAATAAATACTTGTTTTACTGTTTAATTTTTTTATTCAGACATTTTATATTGCTATATTAGTGTCAAATGCTATATTCATGGACATATTTATTTATTTATTTATTTATTTCATTCCTGAGAATTGATTGTTAATTCATTCATAGCAAATGCAATATTTATGTAAATAAATAAATTATTATTATTATTATTATTTTTTACATTTAAATGTTCTTAATAAAGTTTTCAACTGCTTAGGGGCCAACTAAGAGCAAATACTCTTTAATAACATATAAGTACCCAAAAATGTCCTTCAGACCAAACATTAAAATGCAGTAATATTACTATAGTATGACAACTTTGGTTTCTAAATATCTTTTGAATTTTGCTGGTTTTCTTGGCAACTATTATCTCACCACACATTATGGTATAATGGTGCACAAACCATTATAGCCCTATCTTTTGGCCTTATATCTACTCAAATCAATTTGACACATTAATCCTATAGGCTTATCATGTCACATTTTGCCACATATTATCACATATCTCATTTTTCCTCCACATCACGGCGCCCCATCAGCCCAATCTGAACTTCTGCCGAGTGATTGATGAACTTGCAGCAAAATCTGATTCGATTGGATGTCTGGCCTGTGACATTAACAACAAAGATATGGGAAGTTTTTTTGTCCTTCCTTTTAGAAAGTGATAAGCGTTCTGCTATCTTAAGTACACACACAATTATATTAGTCGCAGTTTATTACTTGCATCAACCAGTGTTTTGTTTTGTTTTTTTTCTCCTGCTGTCTGTGACCCCATCAGGACAGAGCGGCTGAGAACCACTGCTTTAGAGCGTCCTTGACGGATAAAAGCAGCATGTGATGCTTCGTTACACAAGAATGATGTGATCATAATGCAATATCCCATGATACTCGCTGTGGTCTCATTCTGTTTGAAGAAGAGTCTGAGGGAGAGAGACATTCCTTGGGCTAAATTTAAAACCAAACACCCGACCTGGGGAATCGACTTTGGAGGGCAAACAGCTCATCAAAGATACACAAAATAAATGTCTCAGTCTTGTGGTAATCACAAAGCAGGCTAGATCCCTGCAGAAGGTTTGCCTCTGGATGTGGGCTTTCATTTACAGTCGTATTGGAAAGCTCAACTTGACCTGGGTAAAGCCCCAGGCGATTCAACCACAAAGCTAATTGCATGTAGTAGGGAGATTGAGTGCCTTTGACCACCCAACCCTATGAACTACAGCGGAGAACTGACTTCTGCTACAGATGCAGACTGGAAAGCGGTATTCAGGAGGGAATTTGATACTAAAGTCAAGCTAACCAGGGGGGAATTCACAGCCCAGGATCACTGGATATACACGGCTCTGCCTACATTTCTGCAAAACTGCAAAAACGTACCTACTGTATGCATACATTTACCTAGTTTCCACAGAGGCTGTAAAACAACAACTTTTGTTACTTTTCACACAAATCATGATTACAAGAGCAGATTATTGATTAATCTAGACTTTTTGCACAACTTCTTGCACAATACTATTTAATGAACTCGAAACACTTTTACCATAGTAAATGATTTGTAAACTACTACTTTTTTTTACATTTGCATCTCATAACCAGCTCCATATGTATGGCTTTCTTGATATTGTAAACTTGCTCAAGAGCCCACCCGGTGCAGCATTTAACCTAATCTATACGTAACGCTCTGGTTTACATCCTGTGAAACCAGTCACAACACTCCACAAAATAACTCAAAGACTTGTATAAGCAAGCTAAAAAGGCAAGTTTGATTCAGCAAATGTGTTTTCATCTCATGTTCGCATCACATGATACGCTCTATATGTATGGCTGTTCATAGGTGGTAAACTTGCTTGAGAGCCCACCTGGTACAGCATTTAACTTGCAATACGTAGCGCTCGGGTTTGAGTCCTGTGAAACACGAGTCACAACGCTCCACAAAATAGCTCAAAAACTTGTATAAGCAAGCTAAAAAGGCATGTCTGCCTCAGCAAGTGTGTTTTTATCTCATGTTTGCTTTTGTTATGTTTGCATCACATGAAATGCTCCATACGTATGGCTGTTCATACGCAGTGAACTTGCTCGGTAGCACACCTGGTGCAGCATTTAACTTGCAATACGTAGTGCTCCGCTTTGAGTCCTGTGAATCACGAGTCACAAAATGCCACAAAATAGCTCAAAGACTTGTGTAAGCAAGCTAAAATGGCATGTTTGCTTCAACAAGTGTGTTTTTATCTAATGTTTGCTTATGTTATGTTTGCATCACATGATACATTCCATATGTGGTAAACTTGTTTCATAGCCTACCTGGTACAGCATTGCATTTGCAATACTAAGCATTCAGGTTTTAGTCCTGTGAAAGACAAGTCACAACACTCCACAAAAGAACTAAGAGACTTGTATAAACAAGCTAAAATGGTATGTTTGCTTCAGCAAGTGTGTTTTTATTTCATGTTTGCTTTTGTTATGTTTGCATCACATGATGCGCTCCATATGCATGGCTGTTCTTATACAGTAAACTTGCTTGGTAGCCCACCTGGTACAGCATTGCATTTGCCTAAAGCTAAAATGTAAGCTAAAATGGCACGGTTGCTTCAGCAAATGTGTTTGTTACATTATCACTTAAGCTTAGTATAGGTGGTACGTGGACTGCCTTGATGCGCAAAACAACAGAATAATACACTGTCACAGTCAAAAAGCTTTTGTAACATGATACGCTATACCTAATTTATTAATTATATATATATATATATATATATTATTCAAATAGAAAAAAGTTATTTTAAATAGTAAAATATTTCAAAATTCTACTGTTTTTGCTGTACTCTGGATCAAATAAATGCAGACTGGGTGAGCAGAAGAGACTTTCAAAAACTTTTGACGCGTACAGTAGTGCGTTGCAAATAGAAAAGTTATTTTAGATGTGGCAACATTTACATTTGACAACTTTAAAACTTTCTACATTTAAAATGTTATGTAAAATTAAATGTGTTACTTGTGTTTCTTTGCAATTATTTGTGAATTTTTACTAGCAATTTTCTAAGTGAAATTTTTTTCTACTCCACACACACACAAATGCATTTCTAAGCAGTTATTTATCAAATGATGGAAAAGAGCATTATAATCCAAAATATTCATACATATAAATGTAATCACATGTGCTTTCTGAATTTGATTTGCACATTATCATTAAAGAACAGAGCACTAAAACAACACAGAAATCAGACCCACAATATTTATTTATACACAAGGCATTGCTAGGAAAAATGTGAATCAGATCAGAACCATCAGAACAATCAGAATCAATCAGAATCTAGAATTCAAACTCTCAGTTCTATAACATTGTTTTTACTATTTGCAGCCATCACTTTCCAAATAAAAAGTGTTCAAATAATTAAATAAGATGAAGTACCTTTCATTTGTAAATTATTAAATTCATCGAGTTATCCAGAAATAGACATTACCCATGTCTGTTATTTAATACCTAAACTATTATTTATATACTATATCAAATGGCCTCCTGCATTTGCAAATATCTTTAGTCAACCAAGTACTAAAAAAGCCCAGATAACGCAAAGAAATAAAGTGAATTCCCTCCTCAGTTTTAGCTGTGCTTCATTTAACAAACGACATCTCCTGTGAAAAGCACTAGCATGATTTTTTAATGCCCCTGAATAAAATGGCCCCTTGTGGGAAATGAATGTTGGCTGAACATGGGTGAAATGTTAGACCACCAACGCACGGTAAAGAAAGACTGGTACACTTTGGTTGAACCGTTAGGAATCGTAAAGGGCAATTTTTTGTTTTCAGGATACCATCGAACAGTAAAAAGGAACTGCAAGTTTGTTGTCAGGTTAGATCACTGCCAGATGTACTGTATATACCGTACTCCCGATTTAAGAAGAGTCTGTTGTCAGAGAAACCAATTATTTTGTTTATCTACACTTCTCATTAATCTTTCACTATGCTGTCAGCAGCAAAAAACAATCCTAGCATCACCCCTGATGCTACACATACACTAACCTGGACAAGCCAAGATTCTGACCCGCTTTACAAAAATGTACTACAGAACTATGTTTGTGGACTCTAGTTTGATGGTAAAACCATTGTTGTTGTTTTTTTAAATTACCTTGGGATTTATAAACACCATATATATATATATGATAAATTTGGAAACATGCAACAATGTTTGTGCCATAGTAGATATATTTGCAATTTACATACAGTAGGAAAAACATGTCTGCTTTGCATGATTTACACATGAGAGGGATGAAAAGCAGATGGAGTAATGCGATAATACAGAACAGAAAGTTTTTGAGACAAGCCACAATAAGGAAAGTATTAATTCATTTACTTACTTATTAACTTATTTATTTAAAGGGTAAGCAAAACATGATTTCAGTTGTTTATGGTTGTCAAGCAACTTCCTAATGTGATTAATGTAATAATATTTAATAAAAATCTAGATCATTCAATCAGACTTCTTAAAAGTCTGAATTATCAGTTTTCTGATGTTGCAAATGTATATACATTTCCAAATTAAAAGTACATTTTATTTGCAAATTATTATATTTGTTGCATGGATTATCAAAAACAAACAAACAAACAAAAATACTATCAGTAAGTCATGACAATTTATGTTAAGCAAATTTAAACTTTTTTTAATATATGAAGTTAAAGGAAATTCAATTTAATTTTTAGGCCTGTTTTTTGTAATTTAAGCTTAAATGACTCCCTGTACAACCAAGTTTATTATAATAATAAAACAATTTTAAGACAGCAACTGAACTTAAGTTTTAAAGTCGAAAATTCCAGTGTATTACTAATAGTTAATTGATTTTATTTTTGTTACTTTTTTAGATTTCTATTTTTAATAAATGCTTTTCTTTTGCTATTTTTATTTAAATAATTCTGAAAAAAGTATCACTTCCAAAAAAAAAAAAAAAATGAAGCAGCACAACTGTTTCCAACATTGATAATAAATCAGCATATTAAAATGATTTCTGAAAGATCATGTGACAGTGAAGACTGTAGTAATGATGCTGAAAATTCAGTTTTGCATCACAGGAATAAATTATATTTTAAAGTATATTAAAACAGAAAACTAATATTTTAAATTGTAATAATATTTCACAATATTCTGTTTTTTGTTTGTTAGTTTGTTTGTTTGTTTGTTTGTTTGTTTCCAAAATAAATGCAGCCTTATGCAGTATATCGTAAATTCAATGGGCTAAAAAAAAATAAAGATTTAAAAGCAGCAGAAGCTCCTGGGAAATCTAACTTGTGGATTCTTGCAAGTGTGCATTGGAAATCTTTTCAATCTCTAAACAATGCATCATCATTGTCTGCACTGTGCAAATCAATAACTCTCGTGAAATCGTTCAGTTTGCCGGTTACTAATCAAGGCTCAAGATAAAGACGAATAACATTTAAAAAAAAGCGACGTTCCCAGACAGCAGAACTTGCATATGATAAATGGAGTATCAATTGGCAATAGATTCTGTGTGTTAACCCTGATACAAAGATAAGTGTCTGAAACCTGACCCGGACAAAAAAAAAAAAAACCTGCTTCAATTGAACAGCTACGTTTCCTTGCCACAGGCGCATACTTGACCTTGCTGGATTGCAGGACAATTGCCACCAATAAAGAATAGTTTGAAGGCAGCTATTTTCACACAGTCTGAACGATGGCTCTAGAGAAAATGATTAATTATTTTTCATTAAGAGCAGCCCTTGCCCTCAACTTCTACGAAGAGAGAATTAGCACCTCTGGTTATAATGCAATACAACTACAGTACCCATCTTAAAAAAAATAAAAATAACAGAAGCCAGACGCTCCGCATAAACCTTTCAGCTTATGAAACTCAATTTGTGTGGAAATCAGTTTGGCAAAGCAGGAAAAGTCAATTGTGATAGATGTTAAAACACGTATCACTGACTATATGTGATTTGAACAGACAGTACCGGACATCCCGCTAGACTGAAAACACACGCCAGAGTCGACAGACCGGAGCAGCTTTGCCCAGCGGCGTGAACTTTCTCGCAGCCTCTGTCTTAATAGAACAGCATTTGTGAACTGAAGGAATGCGCCAGCAGCAACACCACTCAGATGAATGTGTGCTCGGGAGGGATGGAGAATGAAGAGATCAAGGCACTCACATGTGAAAAACGAACAGCATCAGAGTGACATATTACTACAGCAAAATTAAGATTATTAAAATTAGAAATGTGTGATGCATCCCATACAGAAAAAAAAAGTAAGTATTATATATAATATATATATATATATATATATATATATATATATATATATATAAAAAAAAGACTTGAATGTAATGTTTTTCAAATGGTAAAAATATTGTTTTAACATTCAAATTTTACATTATATTTTAATATTGTTATATTAATTTATAAAAAAAAAAAAAAAAAAAGCACTGGACATGACTGTCACACCCCTGGACTATTTGTATTGGTTTTTCCCTCATCTGCCCATATATGGTTTTCCTGTTTCTGCCCTCATTGTGTCATTATTAGTTAACCTTGTATCACCTGTGTCTTAATTAAGTTCATTCTAATCACCTGTCTTTATAAGTTGGTTTCAGTTCCGTGTTTGTCGTCTGGTCTCATCTATGTGTACATGTGTTCCTACCCTGCTTGTAGATTCAACTATTTGGAATATAATAAAAAAAAAAAAAAAAAAAAAAACTTTAGTTTTAATTGACTTTCGTCTTCGTGCTTATCCTTCACATGTAGTTGTGACAATGACAGATCATAATACGATTAAGCCTTTAAATAATATTATAGCAGCAATATTTTGTATCTATCTATCTATCTATACATATATATATATATATATATATATATATATATATATATATATATATATATATATATATATAAATAAATATAATGCTGTATATACAAATTTTATAACACACCAAAAATAGATAAAAGTATGAGAAAAAAAATGTATAGTTATAGTATATTTATATAAATGTATTTCACAAAATACAGTACTTTTTTAAATATAAAATATGTATCAAATCGAATAATTTAGAGATTTTTCAAATGTTTTTGAAAGAAGTCTTTTATGCTCAAGGCTGCGTTTATTGTTTCTTTGATCAAAAATACAATTAAAGTCAGTAATATTGATATTATATTTGAATATATACGCTACCAGTCAAAAGTTTTTGAACAGTAAGATTTTTTATGTTTTTTTTTTTTTTAAATCGTCTCTTCTGCTCACCAAACCTGCATTTATTTGATCCAAAGTACAGCAAAAACAGCACAATTTGAAATATTAAATAACTGTTTTCTATTTGAATATATTTTAAAATGTAATTTATTCCTGTGATCAAAGTTTTTTATTTAAAATAAAAAGCTTTTGTAACACAATACAATTATAGAAATTAATACTTTTATTTAGCAAGGATGCTTTAAATCAGGGGTTCTCAACCCTGTTCCTGGAGATCTACCTTCATGCAGAGTTCAGCTCCAACCCTGATCAAACACACCTGAACCAACTAATTAGGATCTGAAGGAGCACTTGAAAATTATAGACAGGTGTGTTTGATCAAGGTTAGAACTAATCTCTGCAGGAAGGTAGATCTCCAGAAACATGGTTGGGTACCCCTGCTTTAAACTGATCAAAAGTGATGATAAAGACATTTATAATGTCACAAAAGATTTCTATTTTAAATAAATGCTGTTCTTCTGAACTTTCTATTCATTAAAGAAACCTGAAGAAAATTCTACTCAGCTGTTTTCAACTTTTGCTGCTTTTTTGAGCAGCAAATCATAATATGTGACCCTGGACCACAAAACCAGTCTTAAGTCGCTGGTGTATATTTGTAGCAATAGCCAAAAATACATTGTATGGGTGAAAATGATTGATTTTTCTTTTATGCCAAAAATCTTTAGGAAATTAAGTGAAGATCATGTTCCATGAAAATATTTTGTAAAATTCCTACTGTAAATATATCAAAACTTAATTTTTGATTAGTAATATGCATTAATAAGAACTTCATTTGGACAACTTTAAAGGTGATTTTCTCAATATTTAGATTTTTTTGCACCCTCAGATTCCAGATTTTCAAATAGTTGTTTTTCGGTCAAATATTGTCCTATCCCAACAAAAGGTTATTCATTCAGCTTTCAGATGATGTATAAATCTCAATTTCGAAAACTGACCCTTATGACTGGTTTTGTGGTCCAGGGTCACATATTAGAATGATTCTGAAGGATCATGTGACTGGAGTAATTATGCTAAAAAATCAGCTGTGAAATCACAGGAATAAATTACATTTTAAAATATATTCAAATAGAATACAGCTATTTTAAATAGTAAAAATATTTTTAAAATTTACTGTTTTGCTGTTCATTGGATCAAAAAAAATGCAGGCTTGGTGAGCAGAAGAGAGGAAAAAAAATTGTCTGGTAGTGTATTTCAAATAGAAAACAGTTATTTTAAACGTTATATATACACATTAGAGCACATGAGGTGATAAGTTTGTTTGTCCTTAATAAAATTAAATTTAAAAAAGTATTCAACAAGTTTATTTAGATGTGACATGTAGCAGCAACATTTACATTTGACTAAAAGTGAAAAACAACCCAGTTTGTCTCTCTCAGTCACACTGCTGGTCTTCAGTGTTTTTCTGGTCTCTTAATACATGGCTATTATTTTCTTTCTGAATAGCTACGAATGCAATACTTTTGATTTATTATGCCAGAATGAGCCAGAGCGGTAAATTAACTTGTCTAAAAGCGACGTCAAGGCTCCCGTATCCACATGCGTTTAATGACGACGCGAGGCGCCATTCCAAGGCAGACGGAAGGTGAGAATTCAATCATAACAACACTGTAGGGAGTTACTTTGCACAGCGTGGCGTGCTTCTGTCACTTTTAATGTATAATTACCATTAAAGACACAGACGCGTCACACCGCGCACAGCATGCGTGTGTGTTTGTGTTAACTGCTTATAAAGAACTAGCCGTACATGCTAGGGAGCCACTCTTTGTCACCATTGTAATTAAGGTGGTCTTAGCAAGTGTACAGGCATTCATCGAGGCAAACGGTTATTGGCTTTGAAAAAACAATTGTCTCTGACCGCCACCTTCAGTGGCACTATACATAACAAATTCACTGGTTATTCCCTTGAAATATGTATGCGGCAGTGCAACACTGGAAAGAAACATGGAGGCATTAAAAATGCATGCCAGTCCCTGTACTGTCTTTGTGGCTCTTCCGTTTTGGAGGTAACAAGCCAGGGAATTCGGGACGTGGTGACTCAGTTTTGCTTAGCGAAGCCTCACTTATAGTTGAGAAAAGAAAGGCGGCTTTGAAAGTCTAGGATGCAAAGCAAAATATCTTTCATGTCTGGTAAACTAAAAATTATATTTTGTGCATGTGTGGGGAGAAGGTTTATGAGGTTATTGACAGCAAAATCTACTATATAAAAGGTGGAAGCATCAGTGTAGGCTCTTTTCCAAAAAGACAGTGAGCCATCTTTCTCTACAGCCTACATAGGTACTGTAGCTACCTTCTAACTTTTAATCTTATTAAATAAGTCTTCTGTCATATTGAAGTGATTTTTTTTTTTTTAATTGTAATGTAATAGGAAGGGTAAAAATAAATTATGCTAAACAAATAAATGTTGCAGTGTTTGTGCCATGAAGTAACTTAAAAAAAAAAGAAAAAAAAAAAGAAAAAAAATCACTAATTAGCACTTTTACTTGGCAAGAATGAATTAAATTAATCAAAACTGACAGTAAAGACATTTAGAATGTTACAAATGATTAATATTTCAAATTAAATCTGTTTATTTAAAATTACTATTCATCGAGGAATCCTGAAAACAAGATTACAGTTCCCACAAAAATATTGTTTTCTAAACTGTTTTTTGTTTGTTTGTTTGTTTTTTGTTTTTTTGGAGAAGCACAAAAAAAAAAAAAAAAAAAAAAAAAAAACAATTTCCACAAAAAATGTTAAGCACCACAACTGTTTTCAGAATTGAAAATTATTGATTTAGTAATAAATAAATAAAATTTTGGACCAGCAAATCTGCATGTTAGAATGATTTCTGAAGGACCATGTGACACTAGAATAAATTACATTTTAAAATATATTCCAACAGAAAACAATTGTATTAGTTACAAATGATTAATATTTCAAATAAATCCTGTTAATTTGGAATTACTATTCATCAAAGAATCACAAATAATAATAATAATAATAATAATAATAATAATAATAATAATAATAATAATAATAATATTCCAAATTGTTTCCAAACAAATAATAAGCACCACAACTGTTGTCAAATTTGAGATTTATGTATTTATTTATAAGGCAGCAAATATGTATATTAGAATGGCAGCAAATATGTATATTAGAATGCTGAGGGACCATGTGACACTGGGGGAAAAAAAAAAAAAAAAAACTTACATTTTAAATAAAATGTAGAAAACTTTTTTTTGTTTGTTTGTTTGTTTGTTTGTTTTTACTGTATTTTGAATAAAACGAATGCAGCTTTTGTTTCAAAAAAGGTTTAACAAATAAAGAAATAAATCTTACCAGACTCAACCTTAAACGAGTATACATTAAAGTGCACATGGCTAATAAATTCATCAGAAATTAAAACTAAAGGCTCAATGCAAATTCAGTTCTGGCTGCGTTTGAAGTTTTATGTATCTGTTTATGAGATATGGCATATTGGGTTTGTAACAAAACAGCTTCTCTAAGCACAACAGAAGCATCTGTCACAGTGAACGTTGTATTTGGCATTATACGTAGGCTGCAAAAATACTAGTGAACATTATTCAGCACAGTAATGTCCAAAAAAAAAAAAAAAAAAAAAAAAAACCTTCCTGAATGGCTATTTATAGCATGAACTGAGCAGATTTATGGAAGATTTACATTCAGGGAACTTACATTTCTGACTAAGAGGTCATTTTTGCACGGCAGGTTGTGTGCCGTTATTAACTGGAAATATTTTAGTGCCAGTATTAATTTCCTTAATATACTTGAAAAGCAGCATGAAAAGACAGCGCTAGTACGACGCTAATTAGTTTCTCTCTCCTTTAACAGTGTGATATCTGTAAATTATGCAAAACATTAGTATGATGGATCTGCATTATAATTTGAATGAACTTTGGAAAAGACCTTTGTGGTCAGTTGTCAATTGAATTTTCATCCTCACAACTGATGATGAAGCTGATAACCAAAGGTCATTTGGAGAAAAGTCAACACAGGTTTTCTGAAGAAAATATAGTGTTTTTTACGTCTTTTTACGTACTTCAATAAGAGGCCTCCAATTGCCAGATGAAAGACATTTATTAGAGTTAACTACTGTTTTTCAGACAACTTCTCAGAAATCTAATCCTGTCTGGATAGAAACATCTTTAATTCCCAACATGGGCTCACTGGAAAATTTGCAATGTGCAAAAAAACATACCTATACATCCAATTCACTACAGCTACCAGCTGAAATGAACACTAGAGGCAGTAAAACACTAGAAACTTGTATTCGTTTTCACCCAAATTATGTTTACCAGGCAGATTATTGATTAATAAAGGCTTATTTTTACTGTTACACCCTCAAAAAAAACTTTAAAATAGCGCATGATTTGTAAACGAATACATTTTGATGTTTGTGTTACATTACCAGCTTCATACACATGGCTATATAAGCTTATATAAGGCTTTTCTGACATAGTAAACTTGCTTGGTAGCACACCCAATACAGCATTGAATTTGCAAAGTGGAGCACTCCAGTACGAGTCTGTCAAACACAAGTTATATTGTAAAGTAACAATTTCTTTACAACTGAAGAAAGAAAGGCATGAACATCTTGGATGACAAGGGGGTGAGTAAATTATTTGTAAATTGTTGTTCTGGAAATGGACTTCTCCTTTAAAGCAAGTTAAACAGCCTCAACCATTTTCAGTGGATTTTGGTAGTCAGAGAGTTATGTTTTATGCAATTGTTTTGGTAGAAGGAAAAATTATACATTTCTAGTTTAAACGTTATTTATTCTTCAGACATTCCTCTATAAATGCTTACTGTATCAGCTGTGTGCAACGTGAACCACATTTGGTTTTCAATCACTGAATATGGGTAAAATTCAACAATTTGAACATGGAGCTGCACTGAAATCCCCATATCTATGGGAATAAACTATATGAGGCCTTACAAATTAAGATTTCAAAAGTAAAGTTTAAGAATGAGAATCTAGAAAAGTATTGAGAAATCTTGTATAATTTTAGAGTTACAGACATGCAAACATTAGAAAAAGAACATTTATCACACTCCGGTATGTTCTATGCAGTTGTGTTGATAGAAAATCTCAAGATACATTTCTAGTTTCAATATTTTTTTATCTTCAGATATTTCTCTTTAGCTGTATGCGAAATGACCCACATTTGGACTTTGACTATTGAAAATGTGTACAATTTACCAGTTCACTCACGGAGCCGATCTCCATATCTATGGGACTGAACCATCAAAGGCCTTTAAGATGAAGAAACCAAAAGGAAAGTTTGTTAAGAACCAGAACCTAAAAGGATATTAAGATCTCTTTAATATTTCTTGAGTTACAGGCATGCAAACTTGTAGCAAGAAAACACAAGTTGTTGGCATATAATGAAACAAAAACTGCTAAAGTCAACAGATTCTGCTAATAGACATACCAATCTCTGTGTAAATATAAAATAATACTGCTGCAAATTGGCTCCAAATCTCAGCTGAAAATTGTCATTATGACCCCCTCTACATCTGTGACATTTAATATTTTGGCTTTTATCACATTTTGTTTGTCTTTCTACAGATAAAAAAAAAATAATAATAATAATAATAACAATTTGAGCTGGGGAAGTTTCCAAATTTTCGTTGATTTGACATGGAATGACTCACATGCTTTTAGCATCACTCACTGGAAATCTCACTTTCAAAATGCACAAGAAGCATCATTTTGCGAAAATGTCACCACAGGCCCGTTTTTCCAATGAGCCCGAGTTGCTAATTGCAGTCAGGCGAACATTTCAAATTTGTTTTGACCGTGTTAAACACTGTAACTAAAGCTAAATGTGTTGTCACACTGCTGTTGCACCTTCATTATGAATATGAGACCTTTTTGCCAGCTTTTGCTATGGATAATATAACAGTTGGTGATTCAAGTACTGCTGACATCCCATCTGACTTAATAAATCCAGAGCACATGACCTTCCACAACACCCCACATCCAAACAACAGGGATCCCAATCCCATCCAAATCACTACATGAAACATCCATGCCACGTCCATAACTGTAACTCAAACTTTCAGCTAAACGCAAATCTCCTCTGAATAACGCTGAAGATGCACAAACATGCAACACTTGACAAAACAAGTTTTGCATGAAAACAAGTGCACAATTCCTTGATAAAAACAAGCATTATTCACTTCCCACAGCCAGAATCTTACAATTGTGCAAAACTGTCACTGTGCGTTTTTATCACTCGAGTACTAGCTGAAAGGAGTATGGAACATAAAGGGCGCTGATATAAAATTCAGGGTCTGTTAATTCACTGGCCGCTTTCTTCAAAGTGTCGAAAAGGATCTCGAGGCTGCCCATTCAACAAGCGTGGAATTCAAGCATACAAAAGACGCAAGCAGAATATCTGCGAAAGTCCGGCCTCAAAGCACATTTCATCCACTCCGAGACATAAAAACAACTCTCCAGGATGTCGTGCACCACTCAGCACGTTATCAAAGTCTTACGGGCACCGGCGCACACGCAGCGGCCCAATTTTACACCGAGCTGACGCGTCTTCTTGACTCTCTCCCAACTGACGCGGAACATCTGTCACCAAAAGGACTGGATAAGTCGAGCACCAGCGGAGAGGAAATATGGCATTATGGCCTGCTTGCCAAAGCACCACTATAACAGAGCCCTCCATTTTTCATGGCTTATCTCCAAACCGGTGACATCCCCACACTGTTGATTTCCACTTTGGAGGGAGAAGAGAGTAATATTGTTTACAAAAGCATCTGCTTCGCCTTGCTCCCCGACGCAGCTCCCCTCGGACGCTAAAGTGCTTAATCCACCGTCTTAGAGAAAATCGCATGCGCTACTTCAACAGAATTAGCATTGTGGGATTAATCGCTCTGAAAGCAGTCGAAATACCTGCGTCCACTGCTCCAGAAAATAATCAGACGGGGGAATTTGCCAGATGACGACGAATAAAGATATCTGCAAAAACATCACTTAAAGCGATCTTTAATTTAGCACCAGTTCAATGGAACACGCGGAAGCGTGACTGTTGCTCGCGCTTAACAACCCTAACCTTCGGCGTGCAGCTATTCCAGCAAAATCTGTCTTGAATCTGATACTTTTAATCGTGCAGCTTATTGAGGAGAGGCTTGATTTTCACCTGGTGGGCGATAAAACAGGTGAACAAAAATAGACTTGCATTGAAGGAGGGCCTCGGGGGACCCAGATATCATAGAAGTGTTTGAGTGGGCTTTCTATACCTTATAAGGCTCTATAATTTCTATAAGGCAGAATGACCTAGAAACTAATCAAAACACTTTTGCAAACAAGTTCGCTGAAGGTTTAGAGGTGGAGTTAGGGGTGGACCTTCATACTTTTTGGTAACATTTTAAATTAGGGAACACATTCACTATTAGAGTTTTCTCTCAATAAACTCCTAATTTGATGTTTATTTTGAAAGTAAGGTAGTTGTAGTAGTAGTTATGTTCAGGTAAAAGATCTAGAATATGGTCATGCAGAATTAGACATTAAAGGTTCATGAAACCCCAGACTACTATTTCTGAGATTTGAGCAGAGGTGTTTGTGTTGCACATCATATATGACAATGTTAGCATCCATTAATTTTAATTGTAGGAGAAAAGTGGTTCATTTTGGCCTTTTTTGCTCTATTTTCATCTTCCGAGTTTAAAATCTACATTGTGTTGACGTCACAGTTTGTGACGTGGCAATTTAGTATAGTACATTGATGCGTCGGTGTCTAATTCTCCACAGAACATTTTTAAGGAATAACAGGGATAATACCATCAGAAATAAATCATTATTTTTCCCCAGATGGTTTCAAAATAATATTAATTGTATCCTTTGCTTATTTGATGACGCAGGAAATATTCTCTCTTATGAGCAATTTATGACATACCATAGTTTCCCAGTTCCTCCAAAAGAGTTTAATAAAGTGGTTAAAGCAATTTCACCTGGATTAATTCACTCTTTATTAAATCCAAGGAGTTCACTTGTTACTCAGTCTACTTTGCTTTTGGAAGGCATTGATCTGTTAGACAAGAAATGTAATAATAGGCATGTGCGCCAAATTTTTCAATTTAAAAGGAAAATTTCTTCAAAAGGAAAGTTCTACTGGAGGTCCTTGGTTGATGATATAGACTGGAAAAAAGAACTTGGCTCTTACCTGGGAAATATTGTATTTCTAATAAAGCAAAGGAAACACATTTTAAAATTTTACATAAAATATATCCTGTTAATTCTAATGTTTCTAAATATTCGGACATTGACAGCTCATGCTCTTTTTGCAAACAAACAGAGGAGACTTTAGTACATCTTTTTTTTGATTGTCCTTTATCTAAGCAATTTTGGTCTGACCTAGGATCCTTTATATTTGATTCTGCCAATGTTGTACACTCCTTTAGTTTAAAAGACATTATTTTTTTATTATAATAATACTAAAAATAAACCCCTGGAACATACTATCAATTTTTTTTATTTTATATGGTAAATTTTTCATACACAAACAAAAATTCGCAAATAGTTACCCATCCTTTCCCCTTTTTAAAACTGAAGTAAACTCACTTCTAAAATCTCTTCATCTTATACAGAATAAAAAAAAACCCTAAGATTCCTAAAATATTTTACAGAGGTATTTAAAGAAAATCCATGTATTTAGATGCTTTCCTTATGTGCGCTTAATTGAATATCCTTGTATTGTTATTGTAATGTCATTCTCATTGTGTTGTTTTTATTTGTTATTCTTATTTTTATTCATTTATTTATTTTGGTAACAATTTTTTACTTTATTATTAATGTGTAAGCGTTGGTGTTTGTTGTTTGTTTAATTTATTATTACTGGTTATTATTTTATAGTTTTGTATGTGATCCCTTGGCTATGTTCTTGTACTGTTTGTTCAAGCATTAATAAAAAAAAAAAAAAAAAAAAAAAAAAAAAAAGTGTCGGTGTCTAATAATTATTCATGAGGCTGCGCGTTCTTATCCTATGAGAAGACGCTTCGTCTAATTATTCACGACAGCGCGTGCTGATTTGCTATGACAGACGCTTTAGACTGTGAGATTGTGTACAATACTGAGAGAAACGTTAATGGATCGAAGGAGACTGTTTTTGTTTCCTTTGTAAGTAGAGTTCGGCACAAACGCGATTCATTCATAAGGTGAGTGTAATAGCGTTTTTTACAACTCCTTAATGCAACCTATTAAAAGGATTATAAATGCCGCAAAATAAGCCTTAAAAGTTAATAGAGGTGCAACAGATGTTCATATATATGTTTTCAATGCAGAGTGCAAATGCCTGTGCATTTATTTGTGTTGTTAACTCAATGGGAGCGAAATGAAACTGTCTGAACCCGAAGTTGACTCTCTCCCCTCTTCCCCCACCGCTCTGCAGCGCACCACGCCCACCTTTGCAGCATTTTTCAAAACTATGGTGAGAACTAACCAGTGCTGAAACAGGGGGGTTTCATGACCCTTTAATATGTGCCTTATAAGCATGAACAAACAGCCAATATGCTAGTAATATGCATTCTAATAAACAACTAGTTAATGACGAGTTAAAAAAAAAACAAGCAAACAAAAAACTATGCTTTCTTGTAAGTTAATGTAGGTTTTGCGCAAGCATGTCTTATAGCTCCTAAAAAAAAAGTCAAACAACCAAACTTTTGTGGTGGGTAAGATTTTTTTTTTTTTAAGAAGCATCTTTAAGGCTAAAATATACAGTAAATTGTTACAGTAATATTGCAAAATATTACAACTTCAAATAACAGTTTCCTATTTTAATATATGCTAAAAAGTTTTTTTTTTTTTTTTCCTGTGATGCAAACCTGAATTTTCAGCATCATTTCTCCATTCTCAGTGTCACATGATCCCTCAGAAATCATTCTAATATGCTGATTTAACATTTCTAAATATTATCAATGTTGAATTTTATTTTTCAAGATTCTTTGATGAATATACAATTAAAAAGAACAGCATTTATTTGAAATAAAATATATCTTGTAAGATTAGAAATGTCTTTACTGGCCCTTTTGACCAATTTAATGCATCCTTGTTGAAAAAAGTATCATTAAAATTTAAAATAAATAAATACTATACCTATACTTTAGAAACAAAAAGTATAACTAAAGAAAGAAGAAAGAAAGAAAAAAAGAAAGCATAATAATAATACATAGACTTACGCTAAAATAAAATAATAATAAATAAGCTTTCCATTGATGTATGGTTTGTATAGGACGATATTTGGCCAAAATACAACTATTTGAAAATCTGGAATCTGAGGACTGGAATACTGAGAACGAAGTTCTTAGCAATGCATATTACTAATCAGAAATTAAGTACTGATACATTTATGGTAGGACATTTACAAAATATCTTAATGGAACATGATTAGGGTTGGGTATTGTTAGAATATTATCAATTCAGATTCCAATTCTGCTTATTGATTCCGATTCTTTTCGATTCCCAGCCCTGGTGAAAAAAACTACATATGCTGGTAGGTATGTTTTGATGCTGGTTTAAGCTGGTCCTTTGCTGGTTTATGCTGGTCCTTAGCTGCTTTATGCTGGTCCTTTGCATGTTTTATGCTGGTCCTTTGCTGGTTTATACTGGTCCTTGATCATCAACATAAGCAGCTAAGGACCAGCTTAAACCAGAATCAAAACATACCTAATCAGCATATGCTGTTTTTTCACCAGGGAGTTTCGATTCCAGTGTGAATAAAATATGATATTGAGCATATTTATTCTGTTTCTTTTTTGCTAAACATTTAGTTGCAGCTGAATACCATGAACAAAAATCAACAGGCTACATAAAAACAAGATTCACAACAAGAGCTGTTGGCAAAATAGAGCTGTGTGATTCTGGATAAATTGGGTTGTTGTTGTTGTTGTTTTAAATGGAAGTTGTGGTTCTATTACGATTCTGAAGAATGAAAAAAAAAAAAAAAAAAAAAAAACAGACAACTAAACAAAATTACATGAAGGCCTAATTTTGTAAGTAAATGATTCAGTGATTCACTCAAGATTTACTTGGTTCATTACTGGATGAATCAGTGTTTTTGAATGAATGATCAAATACAAATACATTATTAACAGCCCCCTACTGGCATAACAACGTAATCGATAAATCTTTAACATAATTTGGAATGTCAAATTAACTTTCAAAAGTATGATTTACTCTATTTTGATCTCTAGCGTACTTACCAGATTTTTATCCCAGTACTTCTGTGATTATTTGAATGTTTGTAACACAGAGATAATGAACTGTGTGGTTGAAAAGACCAGATGACGTTTTATATACATGACAGTGACTCTCTTTAGGTCAGCGGCAGCACGAACGCAGATTTGAATGTTCAAATCACACTGGTCGTACGGAAGAAAGGTTGAGGAATCAAATAGATGAATCGTAATTTAGGAACAGAATCACGTTGGTATTTGAATCGTGTTTGTGATCTTTAACGATCTGTTAAATTAAAATGCTTTGTCATATCTATTGCAACATGTTTAGCTTATCACAAATATTATAGGCTACTTTGCTTTTTCGACTTCTGATCGCAAGTGTAGCCATACCTTGGAGCACTATGCGCTTAAAGTAGTGAGCAAGGTCCTGGCAGATCGCTAGGTCGGGTCCTCACAGATAAAAAAAAAAAAAAGAACCGCATATAGAGCTATGTCACTGCGCATTGCATTCTGGGTAGCCGCCGCCATGTTTTAGGACACGCTAAATAGCGTACAATGACAATAAATACAAATCACTAGAGGAAAAAACGGCTGTATTTGCGTTAATATTTTTAAGAGCTGCTTGCACTTGTTTTAAATAAATGTACTAATATTTGAATCCATTGCGTTCATTCGAGCACTCAGTCGTGTGGCCAGAACACGACACATACATACTCACAGAAATCATATGGCCGCCTTCTATTGTACCACACACAGGACCGAATTAATTTCTCTTTTGCTGTTTTTAATAACTAGGTGGCACTGATATATCTGCCAGATAAAATAAACACACTATAGGTTGATCTCAGCCAGTTGATCTTGTAAGTGATCCACCGCTCTGCACGTTTTGTGTTTATCTCAGATGTCTGTTCTATTCAAAAGTAAGTGCCCTGCAAACTCAAAATATTCCGGCCTGATTCCAGTTCGAAGACAGCGTATATGTTCCATTCAACGAGCATTAAAGTGTGCAAGACATGAACTTAAATTGCATTTATTTACAGGGGTATATTGTGTCACACTTCTCTAAGTTTCGTCTGTGTGTGAAGACTATGCAGGCGGTGGCGTAGCGCAAATCCATGAATGAATATTCCTAAATAAACTTAAACTGATTTCCACTGCTCAGGGAGTGGGGAGCAATGAACATTGTTTAGGGACCATGTTAATCGCAACACAGTTCAGTCATGGAGCTCTCTTTGGACTAGCTGGTTTTCTGAATCAGGTTAAATAAGAGAGGCATGCAATATATGCAGAGCGACGGTACGTGAGGAATGGAATTGAGAAACGCTGATGTATTTAATCATATGTCATATCGCCCTAATTTCATTAAGGGATAAAGTTCAATAAGTTTTACTGGACTTAAATTGAACTAATATACGATCTCTTACAAAGAGCTGCTGAACAGTAACATTTAATCACATGTGTTGCTTTATGAACAAGGACAGTGATCACAACGAACCATATCATAAATTAAATTACATTTCCAAAAGTTTTATTCATAGCGTGAGCACTTACAAATTCAGTGGAACGGAAATTATGAAACTGTAATAAATAACAAATACAGATGAAAAATCCAGATTTTTAAGTTGTTTATTTTCATTAAGCTGCTTTCGCCATTGTGTTGTTTCAAGCTGTAAAGCTTAAAATTGCACTTTATTTTAGATCCGTTCTCCAATCCGGTCATGACAGCAGATATGGCAGTTCATGTCACAGCAAGCATTCTCCATTCTAATGTGTTTTTAAATGTACAATATAAATTTTAACATCTACCTCCACTATTACTCAGTCTAGACTGTAGCGTCCATGTCCGAAAGTCCCAGAATGCTGTGCGTTGCTGACGTCACGTTCCCATTCTCTATAGGAATCGATAGGCGGAATCGAAATTTTAATTTCACAAGAAGCATCCAATTACTGACCTTAAGAATCCGAATCTGGAATCGGAATCAATTTTTGATACCCAACCCTAAATATGATCTTTACTTAATATCATAATGATTCTTGGCATAAAAGAAAAATTGAAAATTTTGACCCATACAATGTATTTTGGCTATTGCTACAAATATACTTGTGCTACTTAAGACATGTTTTGTGGTCCAGGGTCAAATATAGTATCTATAGAGCCAGTATGCAACCAACCAGAAAAACACGCAAGATGCTAAACCACTCAGAACACCTTAACAATCAGTTATATCACCCTAGCAACCACATTATGCGCTCAAAAAAACAAAACAAAACAAAAAACATAACACCGTATTAGCAATGCCCACACAGCCACCAGGAACGCCCAAACATTGTAGCAGCATGTTTTGCACAGAAAAACACCACTCGATTTTACTTCAAATCATCAAATTGTGTAACAGAAAGAGATCCTTATACTTTAGCAGTAATAAGCAGAGGCAGATGTGACGTAAATGAGCAAAACATCCAGGAGAATGTCTTGTGTCATATATTCACACCTCTCCGCTTTCATAACAAGCAGAATTCCTTTAGGCAGAAAGTCCTTCAGGTACATTTAGACATGTATGAACAAAGACTCTCTGTAGACACCTACATACATGCATACATGTGAGGACTACACAGAAGAGCTGTATGAAAGGCTGGCTGTCTCCTGTGACACACACCACTGCACAGATGGGTTGAAGTCCTCATTTTAATGGCACCGAGAGTCAAAGACACCACAGAAGATTTTCTGTTTCATTTACTGAGGTAAAATAGCCATTATTGTGGCCCCAAAAAGGAATCGAGATGCTTAAGTTTCACTTAAAAAAAAAAAAAAAAATCTAAATGTCTAAGTGTGAATGGCTATAAGTATTTTTTAAAAAAGGCATGAAATCACTATAGTATAGAGTCAATACGTTTTATTTTTTTTTTTTTGATGTTGTTTTTTTCTCTCCTCCTGCACACTAACATACTTCCAACTCAAAAATAGATTTATTCAGTCACAACATTTCAGTCCTATGACCTTCATCAGGGATCAGGCATTTAAACTTTCTGTTCATCAAAAATCCTTGTAAAATCTTGTGAAAAAGAAAATGTATTACGGTTTCCACAAAATTATTAATTAGCACAAATGTTTTGAATATTGATGATAAGAAGAAATATTTCTTGATCAGCAAATCAGCAAATTAAAATAACTGGAGTAATGATGTTGAAAAAAATCAGCTTTACTATGAATGAAATAATTACATTTTTAAATATATTACATTTAGGGCTGTCAAACGATTAATCGTGATTAATTGCATACAAAATAAAAGTTTGAATCTGCCTAATATATGTGTGTGGTGTGTGTACTGTGTAATTGTAATGTATTTAAATACACACAAATTAATGTATATATTAAAGAGAAAGATGTTATTTATGTACAAAATATTTGTATTTATATAAAATACAAATTATATAAAAATCATAATACATGTACTTGTAAATATTTCTTAAATATATACATGAACGTGTTTGTATTTATACATACGTAATAATTACTCACAGTACACACACATATATTAGGCAAACTCAAAGTTTTATTTTGTATGAGGTTAATCGCATTTAATCATTTGACTGCCCTAATTACAATATAAAACAGTTAAATAATAGTATTTATTTATTTATTGATTTATTGGAGTATGTTAACAAGAAAATACTGTTATTCTTTATACTTTAAAATTTAATGTTTAACTCAGTGTTTTACTTGTTATGTCTTTGTAATTATCTGTGAAATTTACTAGTAGTTTCTGAGTGAAGATTGAACTTTTTTTTAGTCAATATAATACATTTAAACTAGAACAAAATGAATAAAATGACGATGCTGGTAGCACAAGATTAATGAAATACTTTATTAGCTTCATTTTTCTGTTAAAAATGCTATATTATAAAAGACAAAATCCATAAAGGCTTCTTTCAGTTTTCAGCTTATTTAGGGTACTTCAATGTGGCACGTCTCAAGACCTTTGCAATATGTCTCAAGTGAAAAGGCAGATATTAGATAAGAGACACAATATGAAGTCTGAGGTCTCTAAACAGCAGAGATTTGATCAATCAGGGCAGGTAAAATGCCACTGACTCGAACAGCAGACTGTGTCAAATAATATACTGTACCAGCACGCTTGGCGGAAAATACCCGGTGCGCTATCAAAGCTTTCACCTCAGGGGAGGCTCTAGGATGCCAGTCA
This sequence comes from Cirrhinus mrigala, assembly GCA_036247105.1. NCBI lineage: Eukaryota > Metazoa > Chordata > Actinopteri > Cypriniformes > Cyprinidae > Cirrhinus > Cirrhinus mrigala. Next base: position 37,582,875 of record CM070007.1, on the reverse strand, counting down.
GGCGTGTGGCTGGGCGTGTGTCGCAGGAGCGTTTTAATGACGCAGGCCAGTGTGTGTGTGGGTGGGCTTGATGGGCTGAACATCATTTTAACAGCTGAACATTCGCATTAGCCTAATTAACTGCATGTCAACATGTAAACTAGGTGTAATTGCTCACTAAAGGCGTCAGCGAAACTCGGAGGTTTTATGAATGTGAGCGATGCTTGAATGCACAAAATGTTCTAATATGTACACTTTAAGTATTAATATGTACCTTTAAGGTACCAAAATGAATTCTTTAGGTACAAACATGCACCTTTTGAAAAGGTACCATCCCAGTGACAGCTTTTGTACCTTTATTTCTGAGAGTGTGCTTTTGATTATCTAATACACTTATATTTTTAACATTCTGCAAAGTCACTAATAAGAAACTCAGCTTTATGATTTTGTTTACAGAAATAAGATTGTGTTTTGAAGGTATCAGATGCTTTTTGAATAAGAAATCTATAAGGACTTTAAAACTCGAGAAAAGCATTACTTTAAAGCATATTTATTTGGTGGCTTGCTTGATTGCACCCCTACACTGTAGTTACATTTCTTTTCTTTGTCTCTTTATTGTTTTTTTTATTTTTTTTTTATACAAACTTAATTGTATATGCATTTGAAACATATTGTATGTTAACGTTGCTTAAATTAAAAAGATAAATAAATAAATAAATAAATAAATAAATAAATAAATAAAGCATTTCCATCCTACACAAGCACAAAATACAAATGAAAATTCACCAAATTATATTAGTCCGATGAGCTATTCAATGCATGACGTAAGGAAGATGCATGACGTTTTTGAATGCACATCTACAAATTTATATATTTATATTCTGTAAATGCATTTCCACTCTTTTCTGCTGATGTATTCTAACCTTAAGTAAGTGTATGCATGTTTTATGTGAATCATAATTGTTCACATTTTTGTTTCAATAAAACATTTTTTATGCAATATATCAAAATATGCATAAAAATACAAGGATAAAAACATTAACACACTATTAAAGTTCTAAAGATGCACTTAAAATGTAATTAAAATGCTTGTTTAAAATGAAAATGCTTTTAAACTTTTCATTACCCTGATGTCGTCCCAAATGTTTTTGTCATCTTCTGCAGAAAGCAAGAAGATATTTTGAAGAACTTTGGAAGAATATTGATTTTTATTGCACGGACAGATCTTTTTTGCGTTCCTCCGAAGAAAGTAACCCATACAGGTTTGGAGTGACATGAGGGTGAGTGAATGATGACAGTATTTTCTCTTTCGGATGAGCCATTGCTTGAAGTAGTATGAATAATATATAGAAACGGAAAAGAAAATGACTGCCAGTTTCAAATACCCAAGATCTCAGGCAATCCCTTCTTAGTTTTAATTCACTTTGGCCCCAGAATGATTTGCCAGCGGTGGCCCCTGAAGGGCAACAGTCAGTTAGAAATGAATCGGCTCTCTCTTTTTTGCTTAAAATGAAAGTCAGTCTCCCTGAAACCACCCATCGAACTTCCTGCTCAACCCCAGAGAAAATGAGTGGGAGAGCTTCCTCTATAAATGCCAGCGCTGCTCTCCTCAGACAAGAGATTACTCTCTGAGACATTTTATGCATTTCAGTCTTTCTCCTCTTAGCTCCTTCCAAATAGCGCACTGCTTTCAGTTGGAAAATCCCTGATTATTTTTTAAAGGCTCCTCACTCCCTGACGGTATAAATGGACGCCTCTCGGGTGTCATTCTGAGCAGATTATAATAGAAACAGTGTCTGCAGTCTGTTTGCTATTGGTGCGGATCACACACCAGTCAATATTCGAGAATATGTTGATAAAGATTACGTGCGAATACAGTTCAACCAAAAGGCAGTGGAATAAATAAATTAATCAATTAAATATTTAGAAATAATATATATATATATATATATATATATATATATATATATATATATATATATTATAATAAAAATAAGAAAATAAATTCTAAATAAAAAAAAATATATATTGAATATATTAATATTATTAAAATTCACTGGAGAAAGCATGATTATGGATTATGGACTCATATTTTGGTCCTAATGGTGGATTTGTTTCTTACAAACACAAAACGTTTTGCTTCACAAGACATTAATTGATGGACTGGAGTGGTGTGGATTACTTGTGGATTATTGTGATGTTTTTATCAACTCAATGAACGGCACCCATTCACTGCAAAGGATTTATTGGTGAGTAAGTGATGTTATGCATTTCTCCAAATCTGTTTGCATGAAGAAACAAAAAACTAGATCTTGGATGTCCTTCTTGTGGGGTAAAGCTCAATTCATAGTAAACAATTCAAAATAGACAGATGCCAACATGGACTGGTTGCGTGACATGCCTTCACCACCAAACAACAACAAAACTAACAGAACTATTATATAACCTGTATAAAGTTTCATTTGCGGTTTTCAGTTTTGTAAAATGACTTACTGTCTGAGAGCATTTCAAGAGACAATTATAACTAAATTCAAACAATGAAACTCATACTAATACTAATTCTTTAGATGTCAACCTTATTCTTCAACAGGGATGTAAGCCTATAGGTGAGACTTACAGTTCATTAGCCGCTATTTAGAAATCAATAACAAGAATAACAACTGCAGTAAAAAGCAAACCAGTGTTTTCAGAATTAAGATAATACATTAAAATAATATGATAAGACATGACAATTTGCAATATCAAAGAGCAAAAATGAGTCATTTTGTACATCGCGGATGAGACCGGAAGCCAGACCCATAACATTTACAAATGGCCGCACTGTGTTTAATTTTAAAAACATTTCTTTACACTTTTACAAAAAAAATAAGGGTATCCGCCTGATCCGAAGCTAAACCATTTTAGAAGCTCTACTTTGTAGTAGTTATCCACAAGAACGCTTTTTATTACCTTCCTGGTGTTTTATGAACTTCTATTTGTTGGCAACTTTCTAGGTCACTGGAATGAAACGTCAAGTCGCATTCCTCAGCATTTAACCTTCTTCACACGACGTCACAAGCCTCCAAATGTCTTAAATCGATAAACAAGTCTAGATGCTCCTGATGGAGATTTTACATGACTTTTGCAGTGACCTGGATGAGTGAGAACCTTTATAGACATGCCAATGTAACGTTCCCTCTGAGGGACACGTTCGGAGCACAGAAGCGATACACAGATGACGTGCACTGCATTTAATCGTTAGTTATGGATCTAGACCCGTCAACACATTTTGAACAACGCATTTCAAAAGGCACTTCGAATAATTACAATATAAGACAATCTTTAAACACATCAATTTTTCTTTGCTTTTTGGGATTGAAGATCAGATTACAATGTTTTCAAGCTACCTGGAAATTTTTATATTAATTGCATTTACAATTTAAACATTTCTTTTATAAATTCAATTCATCCATTTGTCATAATCACGTCTTTTAATTAGCGGATTTTTTTGGAAACTTATTATTTATATATATTATTTATATATATATTATATATATATATATATATATATATATATATATATATATATATATATATATATATATATATGTGTGTGTGTGTGTGTGTGTGTGTGTGTGTGTGTGTGTGTGTGACTATTGCATTAATCAACATCATGTAATAAATGTGATCATGTGTGTCAGGGCAATGCATTTCTATAAAAATGAAATTAAGTTTCAGCAGGCTCACTGGTCACATAGCTTTTCAAACATAATTCACTGACTCCATCATGTGGCCATTGCGTGTTAAAACATTTACATTCAGGGAAAGGAGTTATAGCTCCTCTATATATCATATGTCACAGGCAGGCGCATATTAAAATATGTTCTCATTTAGAGTAATTTGATATATGCATACTTAATAAATCCTTACAATATAAATGAAGGCTCTGATGATGTGACACTTCCACCTAAATTTATAGGTGAAATAGGAAACATCATCCTCTTAATTTCTGAGCTCCATTTCAAATACATGTCATTTGCATTATCTATTTAATTGTTAGTCAATATTGTGACCCATATAGGAAATAAATGCTGCAGTTCTGCTACAAACTAAAATGATTTGTCATTTAGTGCATTTATGCACTTATTTTCACAAAAATAAATAAATAAATGAATAAATAAATTTAATAAGACAGCAACAGAAATAAAATGTTTTGTATAAATTAGACTTGCTCCATCTACAATCATACACATCTTTAACTTTGACTTTTTGCAGTTTATAAATAAATATAATCTCAAATATTGAACTATTACACTGAACTGAATATTACAAAATGTAATGTTTTTCTAATTAATTTAGTATTATAGATAGATAGATAGATAGATAGATAGATAGATAGATAGATAGATAGATAGATAGACTAAATAGCTTTACACAATGTAAACCATACAATGAATCACAAAAACATCTCCACTAAATTACCATAAATCCATCTGACTGATGCCCTAACAGATATCTGAGCAGCATCAACACCTGTGTTTGATGGTCAAACTCTACATAGGAATACATGCAATGCATAGCCTGAACAAATGAGCATCAAATATTTCATAACAGTGAACAATGGCAACCAAAAACAGCAGTAAACACAAACTTGATAAAGACATGGTGTGTCCAGATGTTTCCATTAATTTATAAAGTGAAAATTGCAGGGAATACAGAGCAGCATAGAATACTGTGGATAATTGGTTTGCATCTGTTAGAAGAATTTAATTCGTTTGCATCTGTAGAAGAAATATGAAACATGCTTGTATACTATATCCATTGTAATCCACCTGCTGTCCCATATTTGCATGATAGAAAGTTTGCATCCCTAGCTGCACAGGTCAGCAATAGTCTAAATGAATCTCTGCACCAAATGAAATGTGTCCTACCTTCCAACTGATGCGTTTCCTATTAATCCACATGCTCCTGTGATTGTTTTTATTCTTTAGTCCATTGAGGTGCCAGCCAGCAATGTGCTACCTGTTTACAAGGGAAGAGTAGAATCCAATATGGCTGCCAAACATGAGTTTTCCAATTTCCCATGAGTGCCTTGAGTAGTTTTCCAGCATTTATTTTTACATTTTTATTCAGTTTGTGAGTATAAAAAGCATTGTTTTTTATACTTTTTATACAAAGTTGATTGTGTTATTTTATGATATAGTTGCATTATTATGACCATGAGTTACATAGATAAATACGTTTTTTTTTTTTTTTTTTTTTTTTTTGGTGTTCAGATATGCTAACTTTCCTGCAATATAGAATGCAAAAAGCATTAGAATATGCAACATATGAAATATAAGTGCGATAAATCCAGTAAAGTTGTTCCTTTTGCTTAAATTACTTTTATGCCACTTTTAACAGATACACAGTATTTTCAACTGAATTTAAGGGTTTCAGATATGATATATGTGACCCTGGACCACAAATTCAGTCTTAAGTAGCACTGGTATATTCATAGCAATAGCAATACATTGTATGAATCAACATTATTGATTTTTTTTTTTATGCCAAAAAAATCATTAGGATATTACGTAAAGATCATGTTCCATGAAAATATTTTGCAAATGTCCTATTAATATATCAAAACTTAAATTTTGATTAGTAATATTCATTGATTCATTAAACTTCATTTGGACAACTTTAAATTTGATTTTCTCAGTTTTATTTATTTATTTAATTTTATTGTATTATATATATATATATATATATATATTTTTTTTTTTTTTTTATTTATTTTTTTTTTTTTGCACCATCAGATTCCAGATTTTCAAATAGTTATATCTCAGCCAAATATTGTCCTATTCATGACCATGCCTCAATGGAGGCTTATTTATGCAGCTTTCAGATGATGTATAAATCTCAATTTCAAGAAATTGACTGGTTTTGTGGTCCACATGTTATTTAAATTAAGATTTTATAATGCACATGCATTTACTTTATATATACTTAATATGTATAAGTATGTTGTGTTTATTATTATATTGTGTCATCATACCAATACCCCCAAATTTATGATGTTTTTAGTGTTTGTTGATGTTGCAGGGCATTTCAAATTAACAAACTGTGTGAAGTGAAGTCTGCATAGGGACCTTGTGAATTTGAACACAGCTTTTGGTTGTAAAACTACAAGCCCCTAGACACTTGTTTTCATAAGTTAAGCTGCAATGATACCCAAATATTACATATCAAAGCAAATGTTGTTACATTTTTTTTTTTTTTTTTAATTTGATTAAGCCTTAGGTTAAGCTTAGCTTAAGGTTTTGATTTTTTTTTTTTTTTCTCCCTCTCCATTTACTGCTAGATAATAGCCTGTGCTTGCTGCATTATTTTTGGTATATGAATCATTTCTATTTCCCAACAAGCTTCTCAAAAGACTTCATGAGAGTAAATTAAGTTCAAACTAGGTCTTATTTTGGTGGTTTCAGTGTTTTTGTTGGATGAGTTTTTGTTCTGCAGGAGTTTTTATGGTACCCATTGTGCTGAACAGTGGATTGTGTGCTCCGGTTGTAGGCGTTTGATGATTGCGGTGTGGCTCTGTACACACTGAGCTGTAGCTGTGCTAGTATTAGTCTAGTGATAAATCAATTCTTATTTGCTCATCCAATACATCACAGAGTCAAAATTAGCATTTTAATTTGTGCTACTGCTATTTACTAGTTAACTCAAAGAGATTCATTTGAGGATAATTGTTTTGGGGTTGGCTTAATTCACTCCAGGACTTAACTTCATAAGAAAGAAAGAAATACAAAACATTATTTGTGTGAATTAACTTGTTCTAGTTTTGTAGAGTAGGTACAAACTTATTTATTTTGTGGTTCTCAGTATGATTAAGTTTTAATTTTCCTCTCAAATTTTCAGTTAGCCGATTGCGGTGTGTTTAATTAGTGTTGCTAATACTATATATTAGTGTACAGATAATTCAGCTCCTATTTGCTCATCCAATACATCACATTAGCTAAAAATACACAGTTAAAAGCAGCTTGTTAATTTGTCCTACTGCTAATTATTAGTTAACTCAAAGAGATTTATTTAGTCTTTAAGTTAGGACTTAACGTGATAAAAAGAAAGAAATTAATAAATTAAATTTGTTCAACAAAACACTATTTGAATAAACTCACTGTGGAAACACAAACTTAATTTGTCTATGTATCTATCTATCTGTCTGTCTATCTATCTAATCTGAATTTAAAAAATAATACATTTTGCAACATTCAGTTCAGTGTGACAGTTCAGTTCCAATATTTTACATAGTATATTTATTTCTAAACTGTAAAAAGTCAAAGTTTGAGATGTGTATGATTGTAAATGGAGCAAGTCTAATGTATACAAAACATTTTATTTCTGTTCCTTTCTTATTAAACTGCTTATTGTTTTTTTTTTTTGTTGTTGTTGTTGTTGTTGTTGTTGTTGTTTTTTGTTTTTATTATTATTATTATTATTATTATTATTATTATTATTATTATTGTTATTGTTAAAAAAGTGCATAAATGCACTATTTTTTTTTTTTTTAATTCTAAATGGTACATACTGAGGACATCTGCTGGTTAAAAGTGTGTAACTGCAACGGAAAGTCTCAAGATAAAAGCAGCTAGAATGGATTTGAAATTACTGTCTAGCATAATATACAATCTGTCTCTTCTCCCATCTATGAAATTAGTGTTCTGTAAGCCTGGGATGGGTATTTATCTCAAATGTCAATCATGTGGTTTTGAGAATCAGCGTGGCGCTACAAATAAATAATTAATTGTCATTTTGATGGACCGGCTTGTAAATCTTTCAGAAAACATGTAAAGTATTCAAATGATGGATGACAGACATCATGGTGTCAAGTGGGAATTTGGCCAAATTAATAAGTTCTGTTTGTTTTGAAATGTCAAATCACTGCATCCAAAGCAAACTTCTAGTTGCAGTGTCATTTAAATATCAGTAAAATATTGTAGTACTATATTTTAAGGTAACGTTTATATCATTTTTCACTCAAGTGCTACATCGTGTAGCTTCTTTTTTTGACAAAGTGCTTTAAAAGGGTCATTTTATGCCCATTTTCCACAAGTTGATTCTTTAGATTCTTAATGAAAAGTCTATAATATACTTTGGTTAAACATTCTCAGTAGTAGTGTAAAACAACACCCTTTTTACCTTGTCAAAATGAGCTCTGCAAAAATCATACCATTCTGATGGACTGTTCCTTTAAATGCAAATGAGCTCTGCTAGCCCCGCCCCTCTCTTCTCTCTGTGGAGTGACCAGCTGTGCCCTGAGAGATTGTTTACTTTAGCTGCATTTAACACGTTTAGCTGTGAAACTTGCTAACTAGCATGCAGGGCTCTCAAGTGTCACGCATTGAGCGTGACAGTCACTCATTTCGGTCTATTGTCACGCACTCCCGCCACACATTGTATTTCTCACGCAGAAAAAACTATTTATAATATATTTAATATACCGCAGCGCCCAACATTTCTCTGGCCGCGCGTGAGATGTCACTCTTGCCTGTCTTCAAAACTTGAGAGCCCTGAGCATGTTATTAGGAAAGGTGATTGCAAAGATTCATAAAAAACCTATATACTCACTTCTGCTGTAGGTGAAGCTGGATCACAAATGATTTGCGTGAACATAGACGAATTTATGTAGATCGGGAGGCCTTCACAAACAAATGTAATCCACTGCATCTTCAGCGGCTCAGATGTCGGGAGTAAATGACGACCACTATGTTCATTGTTACTTCCAGCAACATAACACCTCAATCACAGATATTCTTGTCTAACTTACATCTCTGCTCCAGCATCGAAATAATGGAGGTCGGACTGTTACAGCTGATTAAAGGCGGGTCTGAGGTAGGACGCTCATGTCAATCAACTAATGTGGGACGCCACACAGACAGGCATATGAGAATGGCTCGATTTGAAAAAGGGGATATTATTTTTACAGATTAATTAACCCTTTAACTGTCCACTCTGTGGGACGCCTAAGTTTAATTCACCATATTACAAATAAATCCTAATCTAATCATGACAAACTATTCATTATTGGAACTGTCTAAGACTCCTAAATAGATATTTTACCATATTTTTGTGTTACAAATTATGTAGAAAAAGTAATAGATTAATATATGTCAAGAGTGCAACTTAGAAAATCTACATCATTAACAGGAGTTCTGACCTTTGTCACAAAAGACTTTCCTTGTTGCCTTTTTCCCTATCACACTTTATAAATAATAAGAAATTATATTTATCAGTTCAAAACTTAAAATCTCAAAATTCATCCTTTGAAAGGCATTTTAAAAAATTAGACATTGCATTACCATGGAAAATGTACATCAAAATCATATTACAAAATGTTTTAATTCACGAATTATAAAAATTTGGAAGTCTGGATAGTGCATTTTTATGTCTGTGTTCATAAATGGGAGTGACAGTTAAAGGGTTAAAAACCACTGCATGGATTTTTATCATTATAGGGTAGATGTGTACATACACTGCCAACACACTTTAATGTTCAAACAACATGTAAAAATGAACTTTGCATCCGATGACCCCATTAAAACTCTCTCTCTCTCTCTCTTTTTTTTTTTTTTTTCAAAAGAATCATTTGCTGTTCAAATTGTGAAGTAGAGAAAAACAGTAGACTAGGTGTTATTTTTCTACCCATGTGATGTGCACTCAGGCCACGATCTGAAGAAAATGGGCAACAGTACAGAAAGTGGTTTCCTCAAAGGTGTTGTGAAGCCCAAAATAAAGGCCCAAACTAATAAAGAAACACAACCCACAGAAGAGCTGAGAGATCACAGGAGGAAAATTATATTACCATACCACTGAGAGGGAGAAATAAAAAGATAAAAAGAAGGTTTATCACTCCAAGGACGGACAGCCACCGCTGTGTTCAGGCCATCCAAGAGTCAAATCCACACATTTCTCCATTCTCCTCTTGCAAAATGGACCGATACTGATACTAATGGACTTGCTCAAGCTATTGAAAGCAGCTACTGTAGTTCTTGACCAATGTGTTAACAGTACAAAGTCAGTGCTGAATGAATCTTTCTTGTTATGCATCTATTTTGCATGGTTTGCATCGCACTGGATTGAAGAAGTAAAGGTTGAAATTAAGTGTCACTGTAAGTTTATTTTTATTATTATTGTTATATTGATATTTTGACTGTACTGTATATTGTTTTACTTAATGAGTTTATTTTTGCAATTATTAAATGAAAGTAAAATTGTGTAAGCTTGCATGTATATATTTATACACTACAGTTCAAAAATCTATTTTATTTTTCTATTTCAAATAACTGCCCAAAAATAAATGTATCATGGTTTCCACAAAAATATAAAGCAACTGTTTTCAACAATAATAATAATATGAAATGTTTTTTTTTTAGAGCAGCAAATCGGCATAATGATTTCTGAAGGATCACGTGACACTGAAGACTGGAGTAATGATGCTGAAAATTCAGCTTTGCATCACAGAAATAAATTACATTTTGAAATATATTTAAATAGAAAACAGTTATTTTAAATTGCAATAATTTCCCACAATATTACTAATTTTACTGTATTATTAATCAAATAAATGCAGCCTTGGTGAGCATAACAGACTTCTTTTAAACACATTAAAAACTTTTAAATATTATTGTGTATTTATAAAAGAAGCATTTGTGTGTAGGCCTAATACTTCAATTACTTATAATTATACCTTGTGTTATATTTGAATGGAAAAAAAGTACTAACTACTGATGTAAAAGTCCACACAAAACTTAATATAAAGAATTTTAGTTTAGGTCAGCCAGTGAGTCAAATGTGTTTGATGGAGGTGTTTGCTGAATTAACCTCCAATATGTAGAAGTGTATTTGAGTTATTGGTCACGCATCTGCAATCCATAGAGTTGCCGACATGCTATTCCTCTCCGTCGCATCCCACAAATGCTATTTCATCCTCCTCTCCAGCAGTAGCTCATAGAGTCAGAGACAGATGATGTGCTAGAGGTCGTCCAAAGAGTAATAGAAGTTATACGCTCAGTAACACTGTGGTCCAGCATCAGCTGGGGTCCCTCTGGGGCCAAACGGGGGCTGGTGGAGACTGTCTCTGGGGCCGAATGGAGGCTGAAATGGGTCATAGACAGAGAGTTGTGCAGCACTGGTGATGACTCACTCATCCAGAGGCCACTGAAGTTCTCGAATGTTCTCAAATGCTTGCTGTTTTTCAAGTTTCAGTTAAGTTTTGCTCAGTATTTTATTAGGATCAAAGGAAAATGCTTTCCAAATCCTTGTTGTTGAGGTCAAAGGTCATGTGCTCGCAATATCACAATATATTGTATATATCACAATATATCAGCCATGAAAACTGGATGTATCAAATGTGACACACAATAAAAACACATATGCAATTATTCTGGTGCAAAATCATCTGACATCTTTTAGAAACTTGTCAAATTAGATGCCAACATGGAGAGGTTACAATATGTGTCAAGCCTTCAAACTCCAAAAAACCACTGATTCTTCACAGCCTCATCCTTTGGAAGTGAAAACAAAGCGAATTCACTTTCACAGGTGCAGAGCTCTGTTTTAAAGTGACTCTTTCTTTTGAGAGACAATGACTTTATTTGACTTTACTTTTTATTTATGATTCACCTTCAGCTTTACAACTTTGCTGACTGTTTACATTCACATACAGCTGCATTATACACTGCATGAAAGGCAATTTTCAAAAATCCATAATAGAGGCACTTTAAAATGTGAGTATTGAATATGATCCATCAGGCTTTTGAAGAATGTTTATTTGTTCATCTCTCAAACATCATTGTATTGCTTTGCATCATATGTTTTGAAACTACAAAGTTATGATCACAAAACCAAGGATTTAAACACAGTTGAGGCCAAAAGTTTACATACACCTTGCAGCATCTGCAAAATGTTAATTATTTTACCAAAAGAAGAAGGATCATACAAAATAATGTTATTTTTTTATTTAATACTAACCTGAATAAGATATTTCACATAAAAGAAGTTTACCTATAGTTCAAGAGAAAATAATAGTTGAACTTATAAAATTACCCTGTTCAAAAGTTTACACACACTTGATTCTTAATACTGTGTTGTTACCTGAATGATCCACAGCTGTATATTTTTGTTTAGTGATAGTTGTTCATGAGTCCCTTGTTTGTCCTGAATAGTTAAACTGCCTGCTGTTCTTCAGAAAAATCCTTCAGGTCCCACAAATTCTTTGATTTTTCAGCATTTTTGTGTATTTGAACCTTTTCAAACAATGACTGTACGATTTTGAGATCCATCTTTTCACACGGGGGACAGCTGAGGGACTCATTCTCAACTATTACAGAAGGATCAAACACTCACTGATGCTCCAGAAGGAAACACAAAGCATTAAGAGCCAGGGGTGAAAACTTTTTGAATTTGAAAATCAGGGTAAATGTAACTTATTCTGTCTTCTGGGAAACATGTTAGTATCTTCTGTAGCTTCTGAATATATATATATATATATATATATATATATATTATTTTTTTTTTTTTTTTCAGCAAAAATAAGAAAAATGCACACATCAGTACTCAGGTAAAAAGTTTACACCCCCGGCTCTTAATGCATCGCTTTTCCTTCTGGAAAATCAGTGAGCGTTTGAATCTTCTGAAATAGTTGCATATGAGTCCCACTGATCTCAAAATCATACAGTCATTGTTGGAAAGGGTTCAAATACACAAAAACAGAAGAACAGTGGGCAGTTTAACCATTCAGGACAAACAAAAGGAGTTATGAACCACAAGAAGAACAAAAAACATTAAGAATTAAGTGTATGTAAACTTTTGTACATGGTAATTTTTTTGTAAATTCAGCTATTGTTTTCTCTTGTGGACTATATGTAAACATCATTGATGTGAAATATCTTATTCAGGTCAGTACTAAATAAAAAATAAACATTTTAGAGATTCTGCAAGGTGTATGTAAACTTTTGACCTCAACTGTGTGACATATTGGAGATATAGGGTGACAACTGATATTTATATGCATTTATATGTACATGTAGATCACACTGCCATAATTGATCCAAACTGATCTGATATGTTCTAGAACTTGCCAAAGTAGGAAACATTTAAACAACAACTAAAAACTGAAAACTTTTTATGTGTTTCAGGCAGCTGCTCATTTACAAGGCAATGACATTTTAAAATGGGTTTCGAAGTTTTTTTTACACAATACCATTATCATCTCCATGTAAACTGCAAAATCTCAAATTTGTGAAAACGGTGACGTCTGTAGGAAGGTGCACAGGGACATAGTGTTTCTTTACACAGTGACATTGACAACTACTGGCTTGGCATGCATAATATGGCATTTTGGTTGTTTTCACTGATCCGCGTGAACCAGGATTGTTTTGACACACAGTCATCTGTACGTCATCTGTCATGTTTTAGAACTAGTCAAATTAGACAGATGCCAGCATGGAGAGGCTGTGTGTCATTCCTTCGACCTCAATAACAAAATGGTGTAAAACTAACCAAGGTAAAAGAAAATACAGCTCAGACATCGGATGCCCATTTTCCACAAGTTGGTATAAATCTTCAATGTCTTCATGAATTATCTGCAAAATACTTTGGTTAAAATTCCTCAATGGTCATGTAAACAACAACTTTTTTACCTTGTCAAAAACAGATCTGTTCACAGCAACCCGTTTTAATGCATGGCTCTTTAAATGCTAATGAGCTACTGCTCACTCCGCCCCTCTGTTCAGTTTTTTTGTGTATTCGGTGGCGCGTTAACATCAAAAACAAAACTAATCCACTGCGTACTCAATGGCTCTGATGTTGGGAGCAAATGAAGACTTTTATGTTCACTTTTACATCTAACCACAAAAGCACAAAAACTGGCTAAGGGTGGAAATATGCTAATATTTGACCGTCCGTCAGCAGTTGTGGGCGGGGCTTGAGCAATATGACATCATACTGCTCAGAAAATCAAAACGGCTTGATAAATGAGACTTTGAGAGATTTTTATCATTGTAGGGTGTTGCGTCCACACACTGCTGACACAGTTATATGCAAACACCATGTAAAAGTGAATTTTGCATAGCATGTCCCCTTTAAATACAGGTTTAGTGAAGATAAACCTAGTGTGTGGCATCACATTGGTGTGGTGAATTATTGGCTGATGAGACTAAGAGAATCAAAATGCAAGTGATATTTAGAAATCAAACACTCAGACAAGCCTAATAAACTATTCAGCCCAATGCTTATTCCTTAGGTTGGTAAATCACACTTTGGCTTCTATAAAATTGTCAATTTTCCAATTCCACTCATGTTATGTTAATAACTCCATGTTGCTGCGCCTATAGCGTATAGTTCAGTCAGATATTAATACATTTTCCCCTTTGGCCCCCAATTTCGAGCCCAAACCATGCTTGTTTATCATTCTAATAGCTTCCCCAGCTTGTTTTCTTTATGAATAATTTATAATCACTTTTGGGACACGTACAGGACGGAGCACAAGCGCGTGTTCGGTACCTATCATTTGCACCTTGGTTCCAGGGCAGCTTAAATCTGTTTTATTCCTATCACAGACATTAGCTAACCTCCACTCTGATCATTAATTTCACATTTAGCCGTAGCTGCGGCACGGAATGGACTCCCTAAACATCTAATCAAATCTTGGGGATCAGTTCTGTGATGCTTTCAGCATAAGCATTCGCACCGGCCGCTCTCGCATACGATAAGCTCATTGCGTTTATTGGATAACAGCTACAGCTCATGCATAACATCTCGAAGCAATTCTGCAGCGATTACACACACACCCAGGGGGGTCATTGAGGCTTGGTGTTGTTTCCCAGCTTAAGCGTTTTCTGCACATGCCACCTGATACACCTGTTTATTTTATCAATATCCATTTCATGCATTATGCATCGTGAGTTTGGAAGGGGCTGATAATGAAATTGCATCAAATGAAATGCTTCAGGTATATAAACATTCTCTGACGCATATATTTTTGCAATTTTGACCTTGTTTGACAGGTGGATTTCATGAATGCCATCAAAAATGTCTGGGTTATTTTATTTTATTTTATTTTATTTTATTTTATTTATTTATTTGTAGCATTATTTCATGATAATTTTATGACAGCCTGTGAAAGTTCAAATGTCAGAATTATTTTAATAATAATAATAATAATAATAATAATAATAATCATCGTCATCATATTGTTTTTATTTATTTAATAATAATAATAATTCTGCATTAATTTGATCACAAATACAGTAAAATTGTAAAAAATATATATAATAAATAAATAAAGTATTACAAATTAAAGTAACTTTTTTCTATTTTAATATATTGTAAAATGTAATTTGTAAAATGTGTCCGCACATGCCAGCTGATACACCTGTTTATTTTATCAATATCCATTTCATGCATTATGCATCATGAGTTTGGAAGGGGCTGATCATGAAATTGCATTAAATGAAATGCTTCAGGTATATAAACATTCTCTGACGCATATATTTTTGCAATTTTGACCTTGTTTGACAGGCGAATTTCATGAATGCCATCAAAAATGTCTGGGTTGATTTATATATTTATTTATTTATTAGCATTTATCTAGTAGCATTATTTCATGATAATTTTATGACAGCCTGTAAAAATTCAAATGTCAGATTTATTTTTAATAATAAAAATGATTATCATAATAATAATAACATTTTGATTTATAATAATAACTATTTTATTAATTAATTAATTAATTTATTTATTTATTTGTAGCATTATTTTCATAATAATTTTATGACAGCCTGTGAAAGTTCAAATGTCATATTTATTATTATTAATAATAATAATAATAATAATAATAATAATAATAATAATTCTGCATTTATTTGATCACAAATATAGTAATATTTAAAAAAATAATAATAATAATACAAATTATTATATTAATTAGTATTGTTTTCATCAGTTTAATTTGTACTCTCTAAATAAAAGTATTACTTTCTTTCAGAAAGCTAGGAAATATAAATAAATAAATAATCATTTGACCTTTGGAGTATACAATAAATATAATGTCAATTTATTTAGATTTTGGCAGCAAAAACATATGCAATTAGCACAGAATGTTCATTTTTACTAAAGCTAATTAAGTGTTTTGAGGAACTTGCTTAATTCAATCAAGGTCCTTATTTCTAACAATCTGGTCAACTAATTAGACTGTGCAGTGTTTCGGCATGCAAACCTTGTGAAGCATAACCCTAAAATGTAAGTTGCACACATAGTTATCTTTACTACATCTTGCCTTTTACGTGTCTTTTTGTCTTTCAACAAACGACAAGGCTTAATTAGCAGAATTATGAATAATTCCCTGCAACGCATGCACTTTCTGAGACATCTTAAGAAATGTGCTACTGGTTGAATACACATTTTGAAAGGAACCTTGTGTCTCTCACACAGATATGAACACAGCTTGTCTCAGCAGTTCAGTGATTATGCATCTGTTCTGTGTGTGGTGGGATTACACTGAAACTAATTTAGCAAGAATCGCTGTTGATGCGCTTCTGATGCTACCTGGAGTATTCTCACGGCTCGCTGGCTCGGGCTTTCCATGAACGAATGAAAGAGTAATTGGAAAATGCATTTTTAATCTTACAGACCCTATAGATGTTTTTTTTTTTTTTTTTTATAGTGGTGGCTGCTGTGATAGATAGATAGATAGATAGATAGATAGATAGATAGATAGATATTAGTAGTAGTAGTAGTAGTAGTAGTAGTAGTAGTATTACTATTACTTTTATTACAGATTAAATACATTAAACCTATTATTATTATTATTATTATTATTATTATTATTATTATTATTATTATTATTATTTAACATAAATTTCTTCTTCTTCTTCTTCTTCTTCTTCTTCTTATATAGCTTCATGTTTATTTATACATAAATTAAATGCTTGTGTATATAAACATTAATATTTTAAATAAATATATTAAACACATTATTATTATTATTATTATTATTATTACATTAAACTTATTTACTTTATTAATTCATTCACTCATATTTTATACTATATAAAAATACTTTAAATCCATTATTGTTGTTATTATTATTATTATTATTATTATTATTATTGCTTAAATTAAATACTTTTATATAAACATTTTAATAATTAATTTTAATATAATACCTAAATATGTATGTATATTTAATATTACATAAAATATAAAATATTACATAAAAATACATGAAAAATAAATACATGAAACCCATTATTATTATTATTATTATTATTATTATTATTATTATTATTGTTGTTGTTGTTGTTGTTGTTGTTTTATATATTTTATATATAAAGATCTATATATGTATTACTAAACAAATGAAATATTTTCAATATAAACATTTAAAAATATAAATAATTAATTTTCATTTCATATTGAAAAAAAATACATTAAACATGTTGTTTTATTATTATTATTATTATTATTATTATTATTATCATTATTAAACTAGTATGTTTTAATATATCTTTATATATTTATTTAGATATCTTATCTATAGATTTCAGTGTATATTTGTTTGTTTGGGATTTTAGCTTTGTCAGAAAGAAATGGCTAAAACCACAAAATTACTAACATTAACGGCATTGTTTCCTGAGAATGACCCAGATAGATCCAGATCTTTTATAGGCTATTTTTATATGCAGTATTTTTATAGGCTATATGTCTTTGTCTCTGTGACAAGCCAAAGAAGCTGCAAACATCAGAACTGCGTTCTGGCGGTTAGAACTCTTAATGTGTGTGTGTGTGTTTGAGTCCTGTTCCTCGTTTCCTCTTTCTAAACCGTCTCTGTTATCACTGCCAATACAAAGTGGCGAAAAGGCCAAAAACAAAAAGAGTGGCCAAGAAAAGTGTGATGGATCTAGAATCCACTTCCCGTCTGACACTGCAGCGGGCCTGATCCCGGCCCAGAGAGTATTATGGAGCTCTGTGAATGAGCCATCAAGCTTAAAGGACTCTCCGTTTCTGATTTACAGCTATACAAGAGCGATACATCTAAGGAAACTCTGCTTACTCAGCTTATCCGCCGCCAACAGCCGGCCGAGATGTTACATTTAGCACCGTGAGGAAGATCGAGTAGTGTTAATGCCTGAAGGATTTTGGCTGAAAGAGAACAGCAGGAGGGAAGCAGGGCAGAGAAAGCCATAAAGTCTCTAAAAGGATGTTGTGTTAAACAGAATCTATTTTCGTGGCCAGCTTATATGCCTGCGTTTGAAAGTGTAACGCCATTACATCTGACAACACAATCTGTAACTCGGAATTCAATGCCACCGGAAATAGCGGAATAAAGATGGTTTTGAAAACAGTTCAGCATGGTTATCCTGGAGCTATTCGCACCATCACTCAAATTCATGTACAGGAAAAAGCCAAGTGTTTTCCATAATGGCTGCCTCAGATCTGATTGGCTGGCTGGTATTAAAACTAGGTTTGTGATGGAGGGGGGTTAACGTGCAGTGTCACAACAGCCTACCAGACTTATATATTAATATTTAAATCCTTTTATTCCTTTACCAGTGTTATTATCATTTGAAAACCAAAACCGTAAACAATCATTACTCTGGAATGAATGAATGAATGAATGAATATTTTATTCACGCTAATGCTAAGACAATATTTCTTATTTTGGTTAAGTTTAAATTGAAGTACTACAATAAAATAAAACTAAATAAATAAAATCTAAAATGAAAAAAAAAAAAAAAAAAAAAACGAATGCACAATATATAAAAATACAGGGGTTGGACAATGAAACTGAAACACTCGCCAATATAGTATTGGAGGTCTCATGGCTATATTTGCGCTGTCTGGTGCCCAATCTTCACTTATTGTACATTACACCAGTTAGAGCAGAGTGTAAAGTTTCATTATGTGCATCCAATGGTTCAAACATTGTACCTTGAAGGTAGTGCTCTGTATCAGGATAATAATGCACCAATACACACTGGTTTAATGAACATGAAAATTAAGTTGAACATCTCCCATGGCCTGCATAGTCACCAGATCTGAATATTATTGAGCCACTTTGGGGTGTTTTGGAGGAGCGAGTCAGGAAACGTTTTCCCACATCAGCATCACATAGTGACCTGGCCACTGTTCTGCAAGAGGAAAATGGCTCAAAATCCCTCTGGCTGCTTTGCAGGACTTGTATTTGTCACTCCCACGATGAAATGATGTTGTATTAGCTGCAAAAGGAGGCCCAATATCATACTAATTGTGATCTAAAACCAGGTGTTTCAGTTTCATTGTCCAACCCCTGTATATACATAAGAAAAATAAACAAATAAACAATAATACAGATGACAAAAACACAATGAAATGACTAAAACTTTAACTAAAATTAAAATAATTCTAAACACTTTTTAAATAACCTTACTGATAGATCCATAAATTTATTTATTTATTTATTTCAGCTAGTTGCTAAGACAATATTTCTTATTTTTTAGTTTAAACTGAAATACTAAAATAAATTAAAACTAAATAAATGTAGTCTAAAAATAAAAAAATAATACAAAACAATATATACAATATATACATAAGAAATAAACTAATACAAATAACAAAGACAACTAAAATTTAAGAATTTTTTTTAATTAAAGATTTTTTTATTATTTTTTCAAACATCCTTACTGACAGACAGATAGATAAATAAATAATTATATAAATCAAAATAAATTCATTTTATTTCAGCTAGTTGCTAAGACAATATTTCAATGAAATTACTAAAACTTCAACTAAAATTACAATAATTCAAAATATTAACAAAAAGTATATAGTATATCAGTGGTATTAAAATAACACCTCTTTACTTATTGTATCATGCATTCCACTGTTGTGATACAGATTATTATTATTATTATTATTATTATTGTTGTTTTTTTTTTCAAAGATCCTTACTAATAGATAGATCAATAAATAAATAAATTCATTTTATTTCAGTTAGTTGTTAAAACAATATTTTTGTTTAGTTTCAAATGAAGCACTTAAATACATAAATCTAAAAACGGAAAAAATATATTAGCAAAAATATAAAATATTAGCAAAACGTATATAGTATATCAGTGATATTAAAATAACACTCTCCTTCACTTAGTAGTATTGCATTGCATAGATGTGATATAAATTATTATTTTTTTAATTATTTTTCTATTATTATTATTATTATTATTATTATTATTTTAATGATCCCTCCTGTTAGATCCTCAAAGTAAAAATAAATAAATAAATAAATAAATGTACGCTATGTGCTAAATATACAATTTAATTAACAGTTTTGTTTGTGAAATAATACGTATGTATGTATACATATATTTATACTTTTTAGTATTTCTATCATTTCATCATGTTAGCATCACTATAAAATACTACATGAAGCAAGACAATAATAATAATAATAATAATAATAATAATAATAATAAACAGTCATTAATCATTAAATCAGCTTTAGATTACTAGTACAATAGTGCATGAGTCATATGGACTTTTATTGCTTCTATTTTAATGCACATTCTTTTGTTGTTTTTAAGTTTGGAAATCTCAGTCAGCATTCATTGTAACTGACATAGTGTTCAGTCACTCAGTCATACGGAAAACAACATAATGGTGAGAGAAAAACGAACTAGCCTATTCCTTATCCTATGCAGTTTTGCTTCTCAAGTAAACATAGAATGTTTTAAAGATGTTTAGCTACAGGAAAGTAAACGATTTGTATGTGGCAGCAATTGTGTGGAGTCGCAGCACTTGTAGGCAGCTTATCGTGTTGCACCTGGTTAGGACACAGCCAGTGTCTTAATGAAACCATCAGCCATCCTCCCCATCCACTCCACTCCAGTCCTTTATCTCCATTTCAATCCTTTCCCTCCACTTTCCAACCATTTTTTTTCCTTTCCTTCACCTCCCTCCCCCTTTGTGTTTGTCCTCACTGCCTCTTTCCAGCCAAAGAGATACTGATAGCGAACAGAAACGGCTGCCTAGTCAAATCTGCGAGCGCTCTTATCGGCAACCGAGAGTGGCGGCTGGACAGGCCTGAGCGCTGGCGGATTGGTAAAAACTATTGTGTCACCCTAAACGGAGCCAAGAGCTCGTGCCAAGCTTAGAAACCCGTGCACGTTTGGAGCACACAACAGAGTGGTGTGAGGCTGCCAAACTCGCAAATGAATAGCATTAAGTAGGGCGGAAGGATGCGGTAGAGGTGGGGAGAGACGTTGAGATGTACGTTTAATCGCACGGGCCGAATGGATGGACGGGATTGGAGGTTCAAAGGGGAAAGAGCCATAGAAACGTGACGTGACGTGATCGGCATATCGAGACGGAAAGTTCACACAAGGACAATGTTGTTTAAAATGAACTGAGGGAAACGAATAGCATTCAATAGAGGATGACAGTCATTATGTTGACAATTGGCCTCTTCTGTAGCCCTGTTTATCCTGAATAGTTTCAATGACCTTCACAAATGACTGTAAAGCAAGATTCAGGTTATTAGCCTATCTGAATATGAAATGAAAGCTGTCATGCAGAAATTAGTTGTAGTAATTAAATGAAATATTAAACTGAGCTTAATATGCTTAACAGAGTCCAAGCCTCCGTTACTAATCTGAACAAAGGAACGTTGCATTTCTTCATTGAAGGCTTATTCTATTGTTGTTTTAAAAGCTTATAGTATTGTGTAGAGTATTATGAGACAGAGGTGGACTGAGCGAGTTTGATTACCTGCATCTGATACAGCATTCATTCTTCAACTCGATCTCATATTCACAATAAAACATTAGTTTGAATGTCCAAAAGCAATATCTTTGTCGTATTATCCTTTCAGCTGTGACATGTCATTAAAATCTGAGTTTTTCTGTGTTAAAGAGCAATAATTGAGTCTTCGGTACATCTGTCAACCCAGAAAACATAAAAAAGGACAACTCAATAACTTTGTTTTGGTAAGCCTTTTTCAGCAAGCAAAAATGAGAGCGTCAGATAATGTTACCGCCACTTAAAGGAGAAGTCCACTTCCAAAACAAAGATTCGCATATAATGTACTCACCCCCTTGTCATCCAAGATGTTCATGTCTTTCTTTCTTCAGTCGTAAAGAAATTATGTGTTTTTGAGGAAAACATTTCAGTATTTTTTTCCATATAATGGACTTGTATGGTGCCCGGAATTTGAACTTCCAAAATGCAGTTTAAATGCAGCTTTAAACGATCCCAAATGCGATTGTAAACGATCCCAGCCAAGGAAGAAGGGTCATATCTAGTGTAACGATCGGTTATTTTCATAAAAAATAATACAATTTATATACTTTTTAATGTCAAACGCTCATCTTGTCTTACTCTGCCTGGACTGTTTTTTTCCGGTTCATGACCAGGGTAAAAACTCCCAATCTCATGTTCTCCCTCAACTCAAAATCGTCCTATATCACTGTTTTACCTTTTTTGTTAAGGGTGTTTGATATTCTTTGCATGTTTACTTTGCAAAGACTGGGTCGGTACTTCTGCAGCGATGTAGAATGATTTTGAAATGATTTTTGAAGTTGAGGGAGAAAATACTATTGGAGTTGTAACTGTCTTGAGTGAAAATACACAGAGTTCAGGGAGAGAAAGGCAAGACGAGCATTTGAGATTAAAAAGTATTTAAATTGTATTGTTTTAATGAAAATAACCGATCGTTTTGCTAGATAAGACCCTTCTTCCTCAGCTGGGATTGTTTACAACCACATTTGGGATCGTTTGAAGCCGCATTTAAACTGCATTTTGGAAGTTCATAATCGGGGCACCATAGCAGTCCACTATATGGAGAAAAATGCTGAAATGTTTTCCTCAAAAAACATAATTTCTTTATGACTGAGGAAAGAGAGACATGAACATCTTGGATGACAAGAGGGTGAGTACATTATATGTGAATCTTTGTTTTAGAAATTGGACTTCTCCTTTAATCTGCATGTTTCCACTAGGGCTCTACAAATAATCGTATGCAATTATCATGTGCGTCTCGTCAGTAATGCAAGTTCTGAATTACGGCTCTGTGTAGTAAACGCTGCTCCATCTGACAGCACGTAATGGAGATTTACGACTAATCACAGAACCGGTATTTCTGATGAGACCCGCATGATAATTGCATCCAATTATTTGCACAGCCTTAGTTTCCACCCACGGCGCCGTCATTTTGTTTTCACAAGCGACAACGGTGTAACAGTTCTAACACCATGGCAAAAGTTTGAGCAAAACATGCTAACTGTTCTGTCTTTGGCTGCACAGATGGGCACAGAACAATATTTAGAGTCCCAGTCTCAGAGGAGACGAGAGCAGTGGATTGATTTATTTACTGTATATTACACTGCTGCCACACAGATCTAATATAAAAATGGCATTTCTTCCCAGAAATGCCTTCACAAACATAACCGACTGTTTTTGCAACTCATGTGTTTTTAACAATAAACTTGTGTGCATTTGACAGTTTAAGCGCAATAAGACATGAAAGAGAACTTAGTTTAGTGTGCATGCTTTGGATGTGTGCACTCTATATCAACCCTATATCCCTATATCATAAGTTTAAACTAATATGGTTTAAAACACATTATTTCAATGTGATAGATATGATAATCAAAACCAAACAGATGTTTTTCTGGCAGAGATCTGAGATATGAGCTGAAATTGCACTGCCCTGTTCTAAAAAACGGGGCAGGCAGCAGCAGCTCATTTGCATTTAAAGAGCCATGCACTAAAACAGCCTGTTTCTGCTTCCACTCAAAATAGCCATTTTCAGAATGATATAATAAATGATCTGTGGGGTATTTTGAGCTGAAACTTCAGGCACATTCTGGGGACACCTGAGACTTATATTACATCTTGTAAAAAGGGGCATAATAGGTGCCATAATAGGAGAAGTTCACTTCCAGAACAAAAATTTACAGATAATGTACTCACCCACTTGTCATTCAAGATATTCATATCTTTCTTTCTTCAGTCAAAAAGAAATTATGTTTTTGAGGAAAACATTTCAGGATTTTTCTCCATATAGTGGAGGAATAAGGATCTTATCTATCGAAATGATTGGTTATTTTCTAAAAAAAAAAAACAAACTTCCAATTGATATACTTTTAACCTCAAATACTCATCTTGTTTAGCTCTGCGTGTACTCCGTGTATTCCAGTTCAAGACAGTTAGGGTATGTTGAAAACTGCCCTTTCATTTTCTTCTCCAACTTCAAAATCGTCCTACATCGCTGTTTTACTCTTTTCTTTTTTGTAAAGGGCATTTGATCTTCTTTGCCCTTTTACTTTGTAAACACTGGGTCTGTAATTCTGACTGTTTTGAAGTTGGAGGAGAAAATGAGATAGGTGTTTTTCAAGCTACCATACACTCTTAAAAATAAAGGTGCTTTAAAAGGTTTGTCACATCGATGCCATAGAATTTTCAATGCCATTTTTGGTTCCACAAAGTCAGTCAAAGGTTCTTTAAAGAACCATCTCTTTCTTACCTTTTTATAATCTGAAGAACCTTCTTTCGCCACAAAGAACCTTTCGTGAAACAGAAAGGTTCTTCAGATGTTAAAGGTTTTTTATGGAACCATTTAGATGAAAAAGGTTCTTCTATGGCATCGTGAAGCACCTTTATTTTTAAGAGTGTTGAAAAAGAATCCACAGAGTACATGCAGAGCTAGACAAGATGAGCATTTGAGGTCATTTTGCTAGATGAGACCCTTCTTCCTCGGCTGGAATCGTTTAGAGCCCTTTGAAGCTGTGTTTAAACTGCATTTCGAAAGTTTAAACTCGCGGGCACCATAGAAGTACACTATATGGAGAGAAATCCTGAAATGTTTTCCCCAGAAAACAGAAATTCTTTACGACTGAGCAAACAAAGACATGAACATTATGGATGACAAGGGGGTGAGCAAATTATCTGTAAATTTTTGTTCTGGAAGTGAAGACCATAATGAGACCACAGACTGGTCATTAGATTTACCCAAAACTAATCATATCTCATGTTTAACGACTATACTCATGCCCTGGAGCTCACATCTCTGAAAAGCATTGACAGAAATTTTCAAATATCTGCTATCTTTATAAACAAACTACATACTGTATAAGTTTAAACAACTACATTTTCTCTTTTTGACATAAAAAAACAGTATTATTTACAAAATTATAGTGGATTTGGGCATCATGGATTCATGACACTCACTGTGAGAGATGCTGCAAGTGGAGTGATACAAATATACTGTTCTTAATCATGCTAATTTCAATTGTACAGTAATTTTGCGGAGTTGAGTGAAGAGTGCCATTTGTGTGTCATATATATGACAAAATAAATAAATAAAATCTCAGAATATGCACTTTTGAGTCCTTATTCTGGGTCAAGATGCTGCCTTTGAAGAAAGCACCCTACTTTATGTAGACATGGTGTGGTAATGTGGTGTTAAACTTGAAAATGCAAGACTTTAGTGTGTCACATGCATCTAAAAGAAGCAAAGTCGGCTTTTGACAAACAATGAATTGCAAACGGGAATCGATGCGACTGTAATACTCAAGGCCTCATATCTCTCATTCATTGTTAGAGTGTAATATAAACACGATGGACTGAAATGAATTTGTTATGGAGGGATATCTGAATAAACCTTGTGAGATGGAAAAGGATAAGAAATGAGTCTGTTTGAGAAGTTTGTGCTTTACAGACAGTCTCTTCTGGTTCTATAATGTGATTGTGAAGTGTGTGTGGGGTTAGGAGGAGTAAGATTACGGTACAGAGTACAGAACGTGCGGAAATAAAATGAGAAGTGGAGAAGAAAGGTAGGGGGGATGGAGTTAACAAGAGAACAAGGTCTCGGCTCTGCACTTCTCTTGCACTGTAGCCTGTGTGGGTACGACTGGAGTGAATCTCAATGTGTTCGCGATGCGTGGGTGTATCTTGCATGCTAAACAGGACTGGGAGCCAAAGCTAGGTTTACAAAATGAGCCACATTTATAATAGAAAGCAGGTAGTTGTTAGAATGATGTCAGAAGACTTGTAAAAATCTACACGCGTATTATTAAAAAGGGTGTAAAAGGTTTTAATGCACTCATTTGTCCAACACATTTCAAAATATAGATAGATAATATACCAACAATATAGATAGGTACTAATATGCCAAAAAGGAAAGCTATTCATGCCTGGAAAAAAAACTATTGAATTGGCCTCCTTGGATTCAAATGGACGTATTCACAGTTCGTCTACTGAAATAGCACACATGATTCAGATAGAAGGCAGGCTTTGGACCTCCATTCAATTAAAAGGGTTACTTGACCATATCTAATAGACTGAATTAGAAACTGGGGGTGCACTTTCTCTTAGTTTGTGAGCACAATACAGGTTTGAGGTCTGAAAGAGAGCTTGTGGGGACAATATCCTCGGCCTGGACCTCTAATAACTTCTCCCTCATCGTTTGGTCTGCCGAGATACTGCAGAAAATTAGAGATTATATTGGAAGCAGAATCAGATAAAAACCAAGGCATGATGCCACAATATTGCCATGTTTGTTGTCAAAAGAAAATGATTTCAGTAATAAATTGTATCGCGGAGAACGCAGGGTGAACTTGATACTGAGATATAAAGCGGATGTTCTTATTGTTGAAAAAGAAATCATAATTTATCTGTTCTTCAAGTATTGTGGGATATTGTGAAGTTTTTGCTTCCATAAATGTTTCTGAGGCTATTTATTTATTTATTTATTTATAAAATTTCATTCATTTAACATTTGATAACCATATGTTGGGTGATGTCACAATATATGGGGCAAGTTGTCACAATGAAAAACTTGCGCTTATTGACAAATAGCTTTCTGAAATATAAAATACTAAAATCTCAAGTTCCAAAAAGGTCATTATCCATAACAAATTGATATTTAAAATGTGTAATTTAAATGTTCTTCATGTATTGTGAGATTGGGGAAGTTTTTACTTCCATAAATGTTTCTGAGGTTATTTATTTATTAAATAAATATAAAATACTAAAATCTAAAGTTCAAAAAAGTCATTTTCATGACTTTTTCCATAACAAATTGATATTTATAATGTGTAATTTAAATGTAACTTCATGTATTGTGAGATTGGAGAAGTTTCTACTTCCATAAATGTTTCTGATGTTTATATATATATATATATATATATATATATATATATATATATATATATATATATATATATATAAAATACTAAAATCTAAAGTTAAAAAAAAAAAATAATAATTTCCGTAACAAATTTATATTTAAAATGTGTTTAGATTACATAGCCAATTCATTAAACAGCAAAAATATATAAAAATATATATATATTTTTTAAATATTGTATTATTATGTTGGCCATCAAATAATTAATGCATTTTGTGGAGTTAATATATCAACTGTCAATATTAATATAACAACCTGTTCTGAAATGTATTTAAAAAATTACATATAAAGTTAGGCAATGTGACTTTTTATTTAAAGTGATATAACTTGTGACAACTAGCCCCATTCTCCCTTACATGTAAACACAAAGTTACTTGAGTCAATTTCAGGTTAACAGAGCCAGCTTTTACACAATTACAACAGCACAGATTAAACTTAACTTTATTGATAAAATATTTATGGCTGCTAATGAAAAAATGATTTTAATTTACTAATCATCTTAACAAGTGCTTTGATTGCAAAACGATTCAAATAAACAGTTTTGCGTCAGCCATCCTGTTAATTTTGTTATGAGCAAAATGGTACGACATGAAAATACCAGATGTTTAATTATCTCACGGGCGTCATTCAGAGAGACGCCTCGTCCCTGTTAATCATATTGATTACAGCCTACGAAAGGCATCAATCATTAATACACAGTCATATCTGTCATCACAGAAAAGGATGCCACTATAACTTGCATCAAAAATGAGAAAGCAGATGTTTAAAATAGAAGCTCATCAAGTAAAAGTGCTTACATAAACCCGAAGAGTCCGCCCTCAAGCACTAGGTGGCACTGTTGATTCAGGGAAATTGTTGTCTTTTGGTTTTGGGGGAGAGAAAAGACCAAAAAACATTGCAGGAGTGTTAATTATTTTGATTTTTATACCGTTTGTTTCTGGGTCACTGATGCATTCTTACGTTTAATGGAACCATCTTTAACCAAATCGGGCTAAATCCATCATTACGAGACAGTGCGTGAGTGGGTAGTTGTTTGTGTGAAGTTGTGGTGAGTTATGGTGGCTGACAGTCTATCTTTGAAATTGGAGATCCCTTAGATCTCCGTTCACAGATGATCATGAGAGGCAGTAAACCGCGCCGTGAAACACAGCCACGTACCTCCGTGGGGTTCTGTGAGCCATATGCACCGTGAAAATCATCTCTAATACAGCTGGCTCACACAGTGTTGCTGCTGTCTGCCTCGAACATGATGTGCTGCCCAATTAAAATCTGAAATAGTTCTGCTCTTATCTGGAGGAGCGTAGACACGTGCCTCACATCGAGAAACGCGTCTGACGGCTCCGTTAGAAGATACGCGCGCTTTTATTCAACCCTGTTTAGTGTGATAAAATTATAGTGACGTCACGCTACAGGCAACCGCATTTCTGGCTACTTCAGAGCAGCTTTTAGTGATGGATATCAGTTGCACTGTAATTCTAATGGATTATTTGGCATTATATAATATTGTAGCCATAATCAATAATAGAGAGGAAGCCAGTAGTATTTGGTCGGTTATGTGATCTCATCATGGTGGCTCCCATGAGGTGGCCCACTCTATGTAAAATGAAAAATTAATTAGACTATGATTTAATCTCATGTGAGTGGATATGATTTTAAAAAAGATACCATTCTTTATCTTCTCTGAAATTAAATATTAAATAATATGTAAAAATATATAAAATATTGATAGCGAAAAAGAGAGTGCACCTTTTTATAATGAATGGAGTGAAGTTATGATAATGTGATACCTTATAGTGAATAAATATAAATATATATAAAAAAAAATATTGTACAAATTGTACAAAAGAAAAGCATGTCTTATTCATAAGTCAGTTGTTATAAATTACAGGATTTTGGAATTCGCTTGTAAATGGTAATTTAGAATTGTTTAAATATTTAAAATTTTAAATAGTAGGTCAATGGTCAATCTGTTTTTTAATCTGAATTTATAGCAGACATACAATGGGACCTGTGAAATCCGTTTTATGTCCCACTTTGTGTCTATGTAGAAAATGTTTTATTTATTTATTTATTTTTTATGAAGTGAACATGAAAACATGAAAATAGCCTCTCTTTTTTTTCTAGACAATATCAATCAAAAAGCATGTCTAATTAATTGAAATCATGAAACTTTAACACTTTAACAGCCATTTATTAAAAGTTTAATTAAAAAATACATTTTTAAGACCCTATAATTTTTTTTTTTTTTTTTTTAACCCGATTCTGTGTTTTTCATTCACTTTCTGGATTCCACTTTAATGATTTCATTAAATGTTATTAATCAAAGGCATCTCTAATTAGTTGATTTTGGTACATATTTTCTTCAGAAATATTGTGCTGTGTATTTTTCTTTTAGAATTTTTCTGGTAAATATTCCTTAAAAAATGTTTTTAAACAGTATTTTTTTCTTTTAGTAGTAGTAGTAGTATCATTTCATTAAGTAATATATGTAAGTAATATACTTCTGTCAACATTTCTTCAAGTTAAACCGAACTTTTATTTTGACAGGTTGCTATAAAGACCTTCTGTTTCTGTTTGTATACAATATGACGCTATTTTTTTTTTTCTTAAAAGAAACGGTAAAATGCTCTTGAAGTGACTCTCAGAGCAGTTCTAGAAATTACGTTAATGTGTTCATGTACTCAAATTGAGGCGGCAGAGGCTGAAAACACTGCAAGTGTAACGCGCTTCAGTATGTGTGTAGCGAACAGAACCACGCATCTGCGCCATTCATTTGCACGGAGATGTAGAACATACGGGATTCATATTTAAATAGTATTTTTGTGGCTTAATATTTATAGCCACTGTCCATATTGTGTTTTGATTTAAGCGTACTGACCTACTTTTTATTTTTACCTACGTTTTATCCAAATCAGGGTTGGAGCTGAACTCCGCAGGAAGGTAGATCTCCAGGAACTGGGTTGAGCACCCCTGGTATACAATCTTATGAGTCATCATATCATAATGCCTCATGAACATCAACATTACAGTCAACATACTTTTGTTATGATGCTGTGCCATTAGAGGTGATATTTACATGTTCTGACCATCAAATTCAGAGCCAAATTAAGCAATTAATTAAGTTGTTTTTATGTCATCAGCACATAGGTCAATCTGGAAAGCATATATTGCCATGAGCGTGAGTATGTCAGCTGTTCTGATGTGTCATGACACCTTGATGACGCTTAAGGGTAGTCAGTGGACCCAACGCTAACTTCGCCTTAATGAAGAAGTGATTTGTCCCTTTATGTCAGCTCCTATCCGACAGCCATTGATTTCCTTTCAATGAATAAACTGCACGGTACAAAAGCGGCTGACCTGTCAAATATACCTTAGGTTATAATATGCATTTAGTGTGTAGATACTTTTAAGAAGCAAATGAGTAAATGGCTTATGAATTGTAGAAGAGTCCTTGAGAGACAAAGTATGTTACGTTGTAAACGGTAAGTGAATTAGTGAATCATGGAGAGACTGAATGAATCACTGAGTGAGTGAATCTTTCTTTTGACATTTATCTAATTTTGTCTGCTATATTGGCGTGCCGAAATGCATTATGGGGTTTCATACATTGTCAAGGATATAATGCTGTTTAAAATATATATTAGCAAGCAATACAATTACGCTGCCTGCCCTTTGAAAAAGCCTTTATGTCAGGAA
The DNA here is from genome assembly GCA_036247105.1 of Cirrhinus mrigala. Lineage (NCBI taxonomy): Eukaryota > Metazoa > Chordata > Actinopteri > Cypriniformes > Cyprinidae > Cirrhinus > Cirrhinus mrigala. The sequence goes on along the minus strand of CM070007.1, from coordinate 37,552,019 downwards.
TAAATATGATGCCTTACAATGAGACAGTGATTGAATCAGTGAGTGAATGAGTGAGTCAGAATCTACATGCATAGATATTAAGATAAGGAACGACTTAATACTCATAGAAATGTGATAAGATGTTAAAATTATCTTTTATTAGTTCCTTAATGACTTTTCATTGATACTTTTCTGTACTGAATGGAATGTATTTGTAATCAACATTCCTCTCAACTTGTCTGATGCGTATAAATCCTGAGTACTGAGTAGTACAAAGTTAAACAAATTAGTTAAATCAAATGAACATTTATGAGTATTTAGAACTTTCTTTTTTCGTTTGAGTTCACAAAACTGTCACGTTTTAAAAGGGTCATCAGATGCAAAACTTACTTTTATATAAATGTGTGTTGGCAGTGTGTGTACACAACCACCCTATAATGTTAAAAATCCACCCAGTGGAATTTTTTTTTATCTTTATAAGTAATATCCCTTTTTCAAATCAAGCCATTTCCAGCAACTTGTCTGTGTGATGTCACAAAATCCCAGGCTACTCCCACAAGAGTTGACTGACATGGCTGTCTTACCTTAGACCTGCCCTGAGTGAGCTGAGAACAGTCCGACTCCACTGTGTCGACTCCAGTGCAGAGGAAGACGAGAATGTCTCAGATTGAGGTGTTTTGTTGTTAGATGTAATAATGAACACAGCAGTTGTCATTTACTCCTGACATTTGAGCCCCCGAAAACGCAGTGGATTAACGTTACTTTAATTTTTGAAGGAAATGCACCCTGTGATCTACATAAACGCGTCTATGTTCGCGCAAATCATTTGTGATCCAGCTTCACATATACGGCAGAAGTGAGTATAACGTTTTTTTTTATGCATGTTTGCAAATCGCATTTCTTAATAATGTGCTAGCAAGTTTCACGGCTAAAGTAAACAGTACTGCTCATCACTCCACAGAAGAGAGCATTAGCATTTAAAGGCAAATGCAACAAAACAGCTCGCTCTGAAAAGGGATGATTTTAATAAGGTAAAAAGGGTGTTTGTTTTTTTGTTGTTGTTGTTAAGATTTATTTTGCCTTTATTACGACAGGCCAGATCAGAACTGACAGGAAGTGAAGTGGGAGAGAGATAGGGGGTGGGATTGGGAAAGGTCCACGAGTCGGGATTTGAACACGGGACGCTTGTAGCGCAAAGGTGCTGTATGTCGCTGCCCACAAGGCTATCAGCGCCAACAAAAACAGTTTTTTACACTATCACTGAGAAATTTTAACTGAAGTATGTTATAGACTTCTCATTAACACTCTAACGAATCATATCAACTTGTGGAAAATGGACATCCGATGACTCCTTTTTGATTTGTGTCATTGTTTTCAGTTTAATGAACTTTCTGTTAATTTATACAAACGTAAAATTTAATAGTTGTGTTTTGCAATGATAATGTAGAAAAGTACTCATTTAGCAATTGCTATGCTAATCAAAGCACAGTGTTACCAATTAGCAAGTTAGTAATTACTGATTTAGCTATTTATAGCAAGTTAAGTTTCCATTACTAAGTTAAATGTATGAGTTAGCTTACTCAAATATTTAAAGTTAAGAGCAATCAACATATGAATACCAAACAAACAAACAAAAACTGTTGGTTCTGTTTTCTCAAACTTGGAATTTCTTTGAATTTTTGGGGTGTACAGTGTGTAATGCAGTCTGGGATTGCAATGGAAATAATATTTAATCTATTTAGGGATCATTTAGTCTAATTAGAGAGCTCATTATGTTTAGCAACAGAACTACACAGTTTAAAAAAAAAAAAAAATATAAATACAAAAAAGTATAAATACAAAAAAGTATATAATAAAAATGTAAAAGTATAAATACAGTTAAATACAAAAGTACTGTTAAAACTACAGTAAAAACCTATTCTCCATAAAAATCTATGAAATCCATGAAAAACAATGGAAAAAATATATTTTCAAAAGTCGATGTATGACACAACACATGATTTATTTATTTATTTTTTACTTATACTTATTTTTACTTTTACTTATTACTTATATTTTTTTTTACTTACTTACATTTACTGTTTTTAGTTAATGTCTTTTTGGACTGGCCACTTGAGATGATTAATCATGTGGCTTTCTCTTTGATCACCTGTGGTATTATATTATACTTCCAGAATTAATAAATTCCTGATAATTTACTCACCCCCATATCATACAAGATGCGTGAGGAAAACATTCCAGGATTTTTCTCCATTGGACTTCAATGGGAGCCATCGGGTTGAAGGTCCAAATTGCAATTTCAATGGAGCTTCAAAGGGCTCTACACAATCCCAGTGAGGAATAAGGATTTTATCTAGTGAAACGATTGGTAATTTTCTTAAAACAATAAAAAAGGAAATATACTTTTTAACCACAAATGCTTGTCTTGTACCAGCCCGACCTCAGGCATTACATATTCATGTTGGAAATTTCACACACGACATAAACGGAAGTATTGACCCAGTGTTCACAAAGTTAACGTGTAAAGAAAGTCAAATGCCCTTTCCAAAAAAAAGGTAAAACAACAATCTTGGACGATTTTGAATTTGGAGGCGAAAATTAGATGCTTTTTGAACCGTAGTACACAGACAAAGAAGTAACTGTGTGTGGCCTTTCCAACGTGATTACGCAATGCGTGAAGATGCGGACATTCATCGCTGAGCTGAGTGCAAGACAAGCATTTTTGGTAAAAATCAATTTGTTTTATTATATTTTTAGAAAATGACAGATCATTTTGCTAGATAAGACCCTTATTCCTCGGCTGGGATCATGTAGAGCCCTTTGAAGCTGCATTGAAAATGCAATTTGCACCTTCAACCTGTTGGCTCCCACTGAGGTGCTCTATATGGATTACAATCCTGGAATGTTTTCCTCAAGAACATAATTTGAAGACAGAGAGACATGAACATCTTTGATGACATGGGGGTAAGTAAATTACCAGGATATTTTTATTCTGGAAGTGAACTTAAAAGCAGATTGTAAAGTAGCTTGGTATATAAAATATATGGTTGTATGTTTGTAAAATACAGGGACAAATATACCATTCTGTAAACATGAAACATTATCTCCATAATTTTACAGTGAATTTCTAGCAGCCACAGCTGACATTTTTTAAACCACAAATTTAAAAGATACTTTTTTTACAGTGAGCTCAGCAAGTGAGTGAGTGAATGAGTGATTCAGTGAGAATTTGAGTGAGGAGGTGAAAATAGGGGAGAGCAAGCAGGAGAACATTTTTCACTAATTGCCTTTGGGCATCCATTGCCTACTGTCAGCTTCCTGTTAAAGCTGGTGAAACATTTAGTTGTAGAGAAAGGAGAGCAAGAGGGAAGAAATAAAGCATAAAAAATAAATGCAGTCAATCTTACAGACACATAACACGGCAGCGCATCATGCTAGTCATGGCAAAGCATACGTTCTGCCTGTTGGCGATCACCTGACAACCTGTGAAGATGGCATGATCACCTTCACTCTGTCCCACAATACAACAGCCATACGTTTGTTATGCCTCTGGCTATATTCAGTGTCAAACAGCTAATGTGATTGTGCATGTGGGAGAGCGCTGCCTCTTATTTTTTATTTATTTATTTATTTTTTTTCATCTAATAAACCCTTTATCAGAGTGTCCCAGACAGGAACAAGCATTTTGTGTCCAGTCAACCTAAATAAAAAGATCCAATATTCTATTCCCAACGGAGTTATTACTGTAATCCCTTGATCTATCTGTTTTTTATTTTCTCTCTGAATAGCCACGATGATATTAAATTTACGGTTTAACAATGACCATGTGGCTTATTTGAATGCTGAACGGTTATTGCTGTTGAATTCTCTCCAGTTATAAACCACGTAGGCATGTATTTTTGCGTATGTGCACATATGAAAATCTACAGATTTCCGCTGCCTGTTCAGTGTATTTAATTAAAATGAGCTAAAGTGACATAATTACTACTGTAAACATTCTAACTTAATTTCATTGTGTTCAATCCACTTAAATGGAAGCTTATTTAATCCATTTGTGTTGTTGCTGCATTAACAGAAACTGAGCGATGGATTGTTCCCAGCACACTTTTAATAGGGTTGGATCAGGAGAATAAATGTTTTAATTGAGTGTTATTTAAAGTGTTCGGAGTAAAGGGAAAGACCTGTTAGCGTTAGTAATGTTTAGTCATATTTGACATTTTACTCACCCTCAGGCCATCCAAAATGTACAATGAGTTTGTTTCTTCATCAGATTTGGGGTAATGTAGCATTGCATCACTTGCTCACCAGTGGATCCTCTGCAGTGAATGGGTACCGTCAAAATGAGAATCCAAACATCTGATAAAAACATCACAACAATCCACAAGTAATCCACGCCTCTCCAGTCCATCAGTTAACATCTTCTGAAGGAAAAAGCTGCGTGTTTATAAGAAACAAATCCGTCATAAAGGTTTATTTAACTTCAAACCATTATTTCCAGCTAAAATACAAGACCTCTATCTATAATAATGCTTTCTCCAATGAAAAAGTCTTCTCTTCTGAAACAGGAGAGAAATATGCACAGATCAAGCACTGTCTAAAAGAGAAAACAGTCCAAAACACTTTTAATCAAATATGTAGGTGGATTTTGATTTTGAGAAAACAACAGGAGATGGAGTTTTTCGCTGTAGGAAGCGTTATTACAGATTATGGCCGGAAGTAATGGTTTGAAGTTTAAAACGCCTTAATGTTGGAATTGCTTCTTACAAACATTAATTACATTAATTGATGAACCAGAGTTAATTGTGTGGGTTACTTCTGGATTATTGTATTGTTTTTTATCAGCTGTTTAGATTCTCATTCTGACGGCACCCATTCACTGCAGAGGATCCATTGGTGAGCAAGTGATGTAATGCTGCATTTCTTAAAATCTGGATGGCCTCATTTTTAAATTTTCATTTTTGGATAAGCTATTCCTTGACTCATTTCAACTAAATATATATACAATTATGATAAAGTAATTTTGTTAAACCACTTCCCTTTTTGAGCAAAATCAAAAAGCCATTTTTTTTTTTTTTTTCAGTGCACTGCGCTCTTTTTCAATGTTCGTCAAGGCATATAAGAGGGTATCTTTCAATGAAAATACGAACGCCCACACAGTGTGCTGGAGAATTTGGCTTCTTCACACTGTATGTGTTATTTTTTTCCGCTATTGCGTCAAATCCGTGAGATTTCTCTTTTCTGGTGTCCATCATGCTGTCTGTTGTGTGACAGCCAGGCGTTTCACATGCTCCACACGCACATGATGTTATTTAACACTGCTTTCCCAGGTAGGCAACAGTTTAGCAACGTCAGCGCAACCCGGTTTAGCTCCCAGCGATCATTCGTGCTGGGTTTTAGAGAATGTTCTTTCGAAGAATTAGTCAAATCGGGTTGAAATAACCAGCCGAGATTGCCGAAATGGTGAAGCGTAGGCCCGCACATGAATCACGTGCATAATTAGTTCCCATTACGGGCCGGTGGTGAGCCTTCAGAGGCAGCGTGTGAGGCTAAAATGTCAGCTCTTACTCACTTTGGGGTCACGCTTCAAATGCAGACAACCCTCCCCTCCTGCACAGCCACATTAGAGGAGACAGGTGCCAGGAAAGATCAGGGGGACGTGGTCCAGTGACCAGTCTGTACCTGGAGATCAGTATGACTCAATGTCTGGGCCGGGGCGAAACGAGTCGCTTCATTGCATACGAGCTCGGGGATTAAGCACACAAAATAAAGGCAGGAGGCAATGGGGAGAATGTGCATGGTTTTAAAAGCAGGCTGGGATGTTAAGCAATTGTGTTTCATAGAATTAAGTACTTTAGGCGAGTATTATTAAAACTCAACACTGCGGCTCTCTTATTCTTTCATTTCAGATGAACAAAGACTTAAATCTTGCCTCGTTGTGTCCTTTTATCTGAGTTTAGAAGACAAGCAAATTCAAGCTAACAGCTATAACGTTTTAAATTCTTAATTGTAGATGTTTCTGAAGATTTTCAGGAGTGAACAGGAAATTTTAAAGGACTCTGAAATCAATCACTACTTATACTTGTGAGTACAGTATAATAATCTCATAACCCCAAAATCAAAATTACAAAATATTATTAGTGTAGGTGTGTTTAGTTTTGCATTAAGAAATTGCACTTACTTTATGGAAAATAATAATAATAATAATAATTTTAAATGTTATTTAAAGTAAATAACAATAAATGAGCATAAATGCCAGTACAACAATTGTTACCATGACTGAATCTAAATACTTTGCTATTTGTTTGTTTGTTTTTCCTCTAAATTACAGCATTGAGAATGTGTTGCATAAAACCACTGCAAATAATCTTAATGGGTCCTAAAAATAGGTTTATAGGTTTAATTTTTTCTTATGTAAAATATTTTCTTTATTTTAAAGATGAAATATGACCCAGGCATTTTCTTGACAGGCTTTTTTAATGATTCAAAATGAAATTTAAATGCATTAAGTTCCTCCTTTTAAATCAAAGATATATTTATATATATAATGACATACATGCATCTGTGTTCATCAAGGCGTTTGCTGTCATGCTGAGCGTAAAAAGCTTTTTGTCCCTTGAGTATTTTACCCAGCACTGTTTGTAATTGCAAGCATTACGTGAGCTGTGCAAAATAAAAATAAATAAATAAAAATAACAACTCATTCACATCAGTTACACCAACATTTTTGGGTCTAAGTGGCCCCCACTAGTTCATCCAGACCCCCCTCTGTGTTTTCTCTCCCGCATCCTATTTTTTACCTCCCTCCCACCTGAAAATGTCAGTGAGGTAATCTGCACGTCCTCATTCAGCTTGGCGTTAACTGGAATCAAGTGTGACTGCTGGAGGATGAGGCCAGTGTTGCGGAAAACTCCCAGCAGCCCCTGCTCTCCGCTCTGCCAACAGGTAACTCACTAATGGGGCAAGTTTTACCAGACCGCTGGGCTGTGAAGGGCCGCGCTCTCCTTGGGGCTAAACCTCCCGACGCACACAAACAGAGGCGGTCGGCACAGAGGGCTGTCTGAATTGATGAGCAGGACAAACAACCAAACAGGACACATTCGCTTGCCCTCCACATGGACAAACAAGAGCGCTGACTGTGTGCACAAGTACGCCTGCATTAGCAATGCTATAGGGGAAATGTGGAAGTGCTGTGTTCTCTACTGAAGAGCCCTACATTTGCCTCAGAATTCAACTGCTATGGAAAACATTCCGTTATTACCAGACTGTTTGTTTCCACCAAATTATCAGTTACTTTGTTTGTTTATTTGTTTGTGCAGTGAAACTATGTTACTGGTGTTAGCTATCACTGTATTTTAAAAAAGAAATTTCCAGAACATCCTAGCTACTGTCAACCAGCCGGAGCACCCTTCCCAGCTACTGCACAGCAACAGCCAAGTAACCAGCCAGAACACCCAACCTAGTTACTGCATAGCAAATCCCAGTCAATTAACCAGAAAACCTGACCTAACTAATGCATAGCAATGCCCAAAGACCAGCCAGAACACCCTGTTGCAACTATACTGTAATGTCCAGGCAAGCAGCCGGTGCACCCTTCCCAGCTACTGCATAGCAACGCCTACCAGCATATGCTGGTTTTTTCACCAGCGAGCCCAGTGAACTAGCCAGAACACCTGCCCTAGCTACTGCATTGGAAAGCTTAGGCAACCAGCCAGAACACCCAGCCTAGTTACTGCATACCAAAGCCCAGTCAACTAGCCAGAACACCTGCCGTAGCTACTGCATAGCAACGCCCAAAAACCAGCCAGAACACCCTATTGCAACTACAGTATACAGTAACACCCAGGCAAGCAGCCAGGGCATCCTACCCAGCTACTGCATATCAACGCCCAAGCAACCAGCCAGAACACCCTATCGAGCTACTGCATAGCAATACCCAAGCAACCAGCCAGAACATACTAGCAACTGCATAGCAAAGCCCAGGCAACCAGCCAGAACACCCGACCTAGCTACTGCATACCAACACCCAGGCAACCAGCCAGAACATAATAGCTACTGCATAGCAAAGCCCAGGCAACCAGCCAGAACACCCGACCTAGCTACTGCATACCAACACCCAGGCAACCAGCCAGAACATAATAGCTACTGCATAGCAGTGCCCAAAAACCAGCCAGAACACCCTATTGCAACGATACAGTAATGCCCAGGCAAGCAACCGGAGCACCCTTCCCAGCTAGCACCCGTCCCCACCAGCCAGAAGACCCGACCTAGCTACTGCATAGCAACGCCCAAGCAACCAGCCAGAACACCCTATCGAGCTACTGCATAGCAATACCCAAGCAACCAGCCAGAACATACTAGCAACTGCATAGCAAAGCCCAGGCAACCAGCCAGAACACCCGACCTAGTTACTGCATAGCAATGCCCAGGCAACCAGCCAGAACACCTTATTGCAACTACAGTATACAGTAACGCCCAGGCAAGCAGCCAGGGCAACCTACCCAGCTACTGCATATCAGCACCCAAGCAACCAGCCAGAACACCCTAGCTACTGCGTAGCAACACCCAAGCAACCAGCCAGAACACCCTAGCTACTGCATAGCAACATCCAGGCAACCAGCCAGAAGACCCGACCTAGCTACTGCATAGCAGCGCCCAAGCAACTAGCCAGCCAAAACATACTAGCTGCTGCATAGCAACACCCAAGCAACCAACCAGAACACCCTATCTAGCTACTGCATAGCAACCCCCCAGTAATCAGCCAGAACATGCCAACAGCTGCATAGCAAATTCCAGGAAATCTAAAACATCTTAGCAACTGTATAGCAAAACCAATGCAGGAAACCACAGAGCAATGCCTGAGTGGTCACTCAGAACAGTCTAGCAGCTACATGGCAACTCTGTGGCAACCACCAAGAACACTGTAGCATTGTGGCAGTGAGTTTTGAATGACAATGCACTAGTCACACTTTCCTTTTTAGCCACAATATCTGTAGTAGCTATGGTAATTCGGTGGAAACTATGGTTGCCATGGAATTTTTTTTTCTTTTGTAAAGGACATACAAACACAAACCCTCTGACGAACAAAAAGTGTGTTTTTCTGTGCCACCACACAGCAGTGAAGCTTCATGTATTTGATTTCTTGATGTGTTTGATAGGTATCATGTAATCAGGATGGCATTTCCACAGTGCTCTTCTCTGACTGCTTTTACTGTACATACATTAGACGGGTCAAAGCCAGTCAGTCTCCCACTGTACTCACGCATGGAGCTGCATTCACCATTATGGCCCCATGTTGCTTGCTCAATTAGCCTGTCTGCGTTCTCCCTTTCTATTTGTCAGGCGATAACGCGAAAGGAGAGCCACCTTCAGATAACCTCTGCCGAAATACTGTTTACACTCGACGCCAGCTGCCCCGTCTTGCCTGCAAATCCACAAGTCTCCATGCATCGGATAAAGACTGCAGTTTTCCACTTCAGCAAATGCATAAAACATAAGTGCAGCATTCTGTCATAGAGTTACAGAACAGCTTTCAAAGTCACTAAAAGAAAGCCAAGCCGTTTTAGGACTCTGTATGTCACATTTATTTTTTTTTTTTCATGAAATATGGAATTCATTATCCAGGGAAGCCTCATAAGAGAAACAATTCTGTGATGTCTTTTATGAGGCATATTGTGATACCTCAGTTTTGAGTTCTAGGATTTTTTTTTAATAACACAGCTATGTCATAATTATTCAACCCCTGTTTTTTAGTCACTTATTTCTATGGTGGGGAACAAAATTGTCTTAAAGCACAACTAAACCTATAGAAACTCCACTAGAAAACAGAATTAGTTTGAGCTGTTACATAAACGTGCTAAAAGTAGCTAATATGACACTGTCAACAGAGCTCTCACGAAAGCTATGGAGAAGAAACAATTGACTGGCATCTCATTTTAACACTAAAGTTTATCCTTACTGTGATTGTGTAAAATAAGACATTTTGGTGTTGTTGAGTGATGTTGAAAGTTTGTTGCAATATCTTCACCAGAAAGTTTCTAAACTACCTGATGTTGCTTTTGAGGGAAGAACACGACTGCAAGTTTCTTTCGGTGTCTCTAGGAATATAAGCTTCCTTCCTCTGTCATGGTTGAGCGGTTGAAACCTCTAGGAAAAAAATTAAGCATGTACTCTGTACCGTCTATTGTCTTTAACAAGGAGTAGTGGGGCCTTATCAGGGCTAACAGACGCTAACGAAGCCGTCATGTCGATGTGAAAGCGACAGGCCTTCCCCACAGTGCTAAATGACAGGCCTGTCGCACTGCCTGCATCACAGCTGCCCTTTTTCTCTCTAACCAGGTACACTCAACCGCAGTGTTAAACAAGGACAGTCTGACAGACAATAATATTTAAAAGCAGAGTTATAGATTTTCCTCTGCTTCGCGACATGTTTTTAGCCTTGAAGTGCACGGTTGCTGTGGCGATGTTTTCTAGTTTGACTGTACCGAGATGACTTTTGGAGGAAGACGTAGCTTGTTAGAGAACAGCTCGCTATTCCACTCCAATACCTGCATGGCGAGATCCTGTTTGGATCATTAATCAAAAAATTGCTGGTCTGCTATGAAAACTTCTGTCTAGACAGGTAAAAACAAATAGTTCAGGAGTGTAAAAACGGCTGGAATAATAATTGGCCATTGAACAGCAGTGGCAGCTCAGCAATTTGTATCAAAATGCAGTTCTCAAAATGGCATGGAACATTACCACTGATGCCATGCAATCACTTCACTCTCAATTTGTAATAATCTCATCGCGGCAATGGTGCAAGGTAAAATCTATATAAAATATATTTTGTCCCCTTATTTTACAAGAACCGTTACATTAATGGGTGAATTATGTCTTTAAGAATGTACCTTAAGACCTAGTCTAATCAACTAGCAGTTAACCAAGTGGTTATCTGTGTTACTTTTTAGATTCAGTTAGACTAACCTACAACAATTAGGTTCAGATTCAGTTAGACAAAGGAGTTTACAGAGTTTTACTAACCATGTGGGACCCATTGCATACCAAAGTTCAATATTTAGGGTTAAGGATTTGTTGAAATTTGTTTGTTTGGTATGACTTGCCTTCCCACAAGAATACAGTGTTGAAAGCACGTCAGCTACAAACCCATTGTCAAACGGACGCTCCGCTGCAGGTGGTTGCATCTCGTTCGCTGGCTCCCTGTAGATCTTCTCATCTCCATTTCTGTTGCATGCTACTGTGGAGAAGTGATGTAAGAACTGAGCAACGCAGATGGCATAACCCGTTGTTATAATGGAAGTGTGCCATGTTAAAGGTGACCAGGAAACAACCCAAGATGGCTCTCTGAGGTACTTAGCACCATATTCAACACAGTCTTGGAATTCCCGCTAGTCCTGCCAATCAGTACAATAGTCCAGATTCCAAGACATTGTGAAAGCATGCACCTGTATTGCCTTGAGGTTGTTTTCAAGTTGAAGAGACAAGATGCTAGTGAACATGATCATGGCTGTCGTGCCAACCTTGTCCGGGTGGGAATACGATCAGTGGAATATGCAGATGAGACGGTTTTCCACACCGGTGTGGACTTGCAAGGCAAGATGAAGATCCAGATGCTTAGCCTCATAATCAAATCTGTAATTCAAAGCAAAATCCTGCTCTTCATTAGTTTCTTTTTCCCATTTTCCAGTTTAAATAAATAAATACAAATTTTCATCCATACAGTATTTTCCAAACCAAAGTGTTCTGTAAATCAGTGAGGTTAAATGTTGTTTTGTATGATGCCATTTTTGTGCCACATAAAATAAAAATAAATCTAAGATCACAAGATTAAGTTAAAATATTTTAAGAATAAAGCTGTAGTATTTTGAGAGTAAAGTCGTAGCAATAGGAATGAGAAGCTATAATATTTTGAGAATAAAATCGTAGCAATACTAATTGTCGTAATATTTTGAGAATGAAGTAAAAATCCCAAGAATAATATAGGAATACGAGTTGAAAGCTACAATATTTTGAGAATAAAGTTGATTAAAAGTCATAGCAATAGGAACTGGAAGTAATAATATTTTGAGAATAAAATCGTAGCAATACTAATTGTCATAATATTTTGAGAATAAAGTCATAATTATGAGAATAAATTCGTAGCAATACGAGTTGGAAATTGTAATATTTTGAGAATGAAGTTGTAGCAATACTAGATTAATTGACAATATTTTGAGAATAAAGTCAAAATTATGAGAATAAAGTCGTAGCAATACGAGTTGGAAACTGTAATATTTTGAGAATAAAGTTGTAGTATTTTGAGAGTAAACTTGTTGCTATACTAGATTAATTGTCTACTTTGATAATAAAGTCAAAATTATGACAATAATGTACCAATACGAGTTGGAAGTTGTAATATTTTGAGAAAAGTCGTATTTTGAGAGTAAAGTCATAGCAATACAAGTTAGATATTTTGAGAAGTAATATAGAAGTAAAATAATACAAGTAATATTTTGAGAATAGTCGTAGCAATACCTAACTGTCAATATTTTGAGAATAAAGTCGTAGCAATACAACTGGGAAATTGTAATATTTTGAGAATTAAGTCACAGTATTTTGAGAGTAAAGAAACAGCAATACAGGATTAATTGTTTAAATATTTTGAGAATAAAGTAAAAATTACGAGAATAAAAGTTGTAGCAATACAAGTTGGAAGTTGTAATATTTCGAGAATAAAGTTATAGCATTTTGAGAGCAAAGTCGTTGCAGTACTAGACTAATTGTCATTATACTTTGAGAATAAAGTCAGTTATTGAGAATAATATAGTAATATTTTGAGAATAAAGTTGTGGTATTTTGAGAGTAAAGTCGTAGTATTTTAAGTAAAGTAGTACTATTTTGAGAATAAAGTTGTAGCAATACAACTGGGAAATTGTAATATTTTGAGAATTAAGTCAGTATTTTGAGAATAAAGTCGTAGCAATACAAGTTGAAAGTTGTAATATTTTGAGAATAAAGTTGTAGTATTTTGAGAGAAAAATCGTTGCAATACTAGATTAATTGTCATAATATTTTGAGAATAAAGTCAGTTATTGAGAATAATATAGTAATATTTCGAGAATAAAGTTGTGGTATTTTGAGAGTAAAGTCGTATTTTGAGTAAAGTTGTAGCATTACAAGATTAACTGTCATAATATTTTGAGAATAAAGTCAAAATGATAAGAATAAAGTCCTAGCAATACAAGTTGGAAAGCAGTCTCAAGACTAGAACATCGCTGGACTGAAAAAAACTCTTTTTCAAATATGGTCTTTTTCATAAAAAACATTAGTACACAAATTACACATGCTCGTGAGCATGAATTATCATTAAACAAGGACTCACCCACAAGACGACCTTGCCTTTTATGCAAAGCATTTTCAAACTGATGCATGTATTAATTGCATTTAGAATCTCAATGTGTTCATTAATAAGCTGTGAATGCGTAAAAGAAACCAAACGTATAAAGAATGCAATTGGGGCATGAAGTCTAAAAAGGAGTGAATAAATGGAATAATAAAAAGCAAGCTCCTTTGACTATTATTATAAAAGCGCCTTTATTTAATTTTAAAAATGCGAGAAGCAAATTCGCCTCCTGCTGTGTGGAGAAAAACCCCATATAATACTACAGCGGGAATCATCACTAGATGAAAATTTGAAAAAAAAAAGCCAAAAGCCGTCTGATTTGGTGCGGCTGAAACCCGTTTCTCCTAAAATAAAACAGACATGAGGTTTTTATTCCCCCTCTTATATTTTTTGTGATAGCAATGAGTTATTTTATTGCCGACATGCGACAAGTCCGATAGAAGCAATATTGTTTATAAGCCAATTCCAGAGAACATGTCTGCCACACCAAATGAAACCAATCATTCTCAATATCACCTTCCACAGGTGTTTCGTTGAGGCACATTGACTTATAGCTGTTCTGTCTACGGTATTTCTTCATTCGCAAATGGTGGTCAGCCCTTGCCGACGTGTTATTCGGTGCATGTTTCTGAGGTCGGGCGTGTTATTGTGCTAGCGTGGGATGTGACGATTTGCTTATGAGTCAATATGGAGTTTCCTTTTCTTCAAGTGAAGATTAGTAATACTGAACAATATCTCTAGGCAAAGCATCCATCATGATTCAGAGTTTGTAAAATCTGTAAGCGTGACTGGAGACACAAATCAGACTATTTGAAGTAGGCCCACATGCCATGTCAATTTTTAATCAATGCACTGTGCAATTCCTTCTAATATACTGTGCAAATCTGCACTTATTTATATCTCAACTCAACTCTATATCTGTCTCCTGTCTTCTTGTAGTTTTTAAAACAGGGTTTAAACATAGGGCAGGAGTTGATTTTATCCATGGGAACTGAACTGATTTTGAGAGCCTGGTGACATCATACTAAGCAAAGTGGTTTCAGCGATGGATTACATTTGCGGAAGTTTTTGAAAATGAAGGATTATGAAGAAAAACATTTCCATTTTATTTTAAATGACAAGCTCAATCATCAAGACCAGGAATAAGTATTAAGAAAGCAAATGGGATTGATTTTGCATTGATTTTAAGACATTTGCTGTATTGGTTTGAGCTTAAAGTCAATTTTGTTCTTAAAAGTTTCTGTTTTGGAAAGACTGTTTCCATCTGAGAGGAAAAAAATAATTGTTTGTTACATTATACTGTTCATTATACTGTTTGGGGTTGGAGAGATTGTGATTGTAAAACAACACTTGTTCTTGAATCTGATTGGCCATTTTCCAGGAGTGCGATATTCCAGTGATAACTGTAATACTCCAACTGTTTCACGGTTTGTTTCACTCCGCTTGCGGTATTTCTCACAGCGAGTGTCATGGCGGACGCCCAAATCCACTATAATTTTAGAAATAGTACTATTTTTGTGTCACAGAATGTAGTTTTTGGAGTTTTTTAGGTGAGAATGCACTTGTTTAGACTTCAAATATGTGTTTTTTTTTTTTTTTTTATAAAAATAAAGTTTATTTGAAAATTTGCATCAATGTTTTCAGAGATGTGAGCTCATCGAGAGCAGCCTCACCTCGGCCAATTCTTCTGGAATTTGCCGCTGGTTCTGATGTCCCTATAATGGTTAAACATGAGATATAATTTGTTTTAGGTAAATCTAATAAGTCTTTGGTCTCATTAACCTATTATTTGTTCCTTGCTAAGCATACCTGCTAAAAATATATATTTTTAAAAGTACTTTATTCAGAAAAAGAAGCTCTGAGAAACAATACATCACTTACATAGGTACTTTTCACACACTGGAATTCACACAAACCATTCAGTATTTTCTATGTTTTCTCAGGCACACCGAAATCGGAAAACCACTTTCACGCCAAACTCAGACGTCAAACACACTTTTGTCCTCACCAGCTCTGCTGTGAAAGAGCCTTAAGCAGAAAACAAAATGAAAATGTGTTTAAAACCTACTTCAAGCTAGAGAGACATTTGTTTGTGGTCATGCCAATTACGCTGTTCATTCTCCACAGGAACCTGCCGCAGTTTAGCCAGATTAAGCCTAATCTGAGTTTTCTCTCTGGTGGTCAGTTCAGATCCTTACTTGTCTTCATCAATTACAGGAAACAAGCATCTTTGCATCACATACTCCCACGCCATTAAGCCCGTGGTTTGTCTACAGTGTGTGGAGCTGCTAGTGATTTTGTTAGTGCAGTGTGTTTCATTAAATAGTGTGAGACCTCTATTTGCTACAGTACGCAGCGTGGTGCAGACCTACCAGTGTGTGGGCATATCGTTCTGTGTGTTCATGTGTAGGCGTATGTCAGTCGCCTGTTTTTATTTTCTCTTCGCCTGCATTTTCCCTGCATTGTGTTAAACTTCTGAACTCGACCGCACAGTGCGTTTGAAGTGCAAAAAAGCTGGTTTTATCAACTTTCTTATAATTAAACTGGGGTGTTCTTTACTTTTTCTTTACTCTAGTGTTGAAATCATGCGACTGAGACCATGAGCCAATTTGATTTTTGCTGCAAATGCGAGTGTGGCGGCTTGAATTGAAACATTAAATAGTCACGACATGGAACGGACAACTTGTGGGTGCTAAAGCAGATATGGAAGAATGTTTATGCCTCAGAGAAAAAGTAAATAAATAAATCAGGTATCTGTAATACGAAGTTAAAAAAATAAAACTAAAATATATTAAAAAAATTACATTATTCACAATTCACAATAACAAGAAAGAAAATCTGTTAAATATGAAGTAAAAAGATAACATGTGCTATAACAAGAAACAAAATCATTAAAAATGAATTAAAAATGTATACCGTTGCAATAACTAGAAACAAAATCAGTTAAATATTAAGTAAAAAGATATAAAGTTGCAATAACAAGAAACAAAATCAGTTAAAAATGAAGTAAAAAGATATAAAGTCGCAATAACAAGAAACAAAATCAGTTAAATATTAAGTAAAAAGATATAAAGTTGCAATAACAAGAAACAAAATCAGTTAAAAATGAAGTAAAAAGATATAAAGTTGCAATAACAAGAAACAAAATCAGTTAAATATTAAGTAAAAAGATATAAAGTTGCAATAACAAGAAACAAAATCAGTTAAAAATGAAGTAAAAAGATATAAAGTCGCAATAACACAAAATCAGTTAAATATGAAGTTAAAAGATAAAAAAAAAAATTGCAATAACAAGAAACAAAATCAGTTAAATATGAAGTCAAATTTTGAGACAAAGTTGCAATTGTGAGATATAAAGTAACAACTAAGAGAAAGTCACACCAAGTAACATGGTACGTAAAGTCACAAATATCTGCACTACTATTCATAAGATTTTTTAAATAAATGTTATTAATGATAATAAAAGTTTTATTATAATACTTTTTTTTTTTTTCAATGAGGGCACATTAAACTGATTGATATTTTTATTATTTATATTTCACCTAATTTTTTTTTTCTTTTGAACTTTGTCCATCAAAAAATCTTAAAATGTAAAAAATGTATCACAGTTTCCACAAAAATGTGAAACCACAACAATTTTCAACATCGGTGATAATAATAAATGCACCAAATTAGCATATTAGAATAACTTCTGAAGGATCATGTGACACTGAAGACTGGGGTAAAGATGCTGAAAATTCAGCTTTGCATCACAGTAATAAATAATATTTTAAAATATGTATTAAAATAAAAAAATGTGATTTTAAATTCCAATAATATTTTACAGTAATACTGTTTTTTTTTTTTATTGTATTTTGTCTTCAAAAACAATCTTACCAACCCCAAACTTTTGAATAAATTATATTTTAATATATATATATATAAAATTAGAAAACATTTTTTTATATTCTTATAATATTTCACGAAATCACCATTTTACAATTCTAAATGCATCATACATTGCTATTTCACAAATAAATGTGTGTTTTTTGTTTTTTTCTCTTATTCAATGCATGAAAAAAACATTTGCAATAAGATCAACAACACACCTGTAAAATATAGGGTGAATTTTCATGTCATCCTGACTGGAGTATCTGTGTTGCTTTAAATACTAATCAGACCTGGTTTTGTAGCAAAGCAGTGACTCAAAAAGACTGTCTAAACTCAAAGAAAATCCAGCCGAGCTCATCATCATACCTGACAGACCCTGTTCGAGTCAGGTGATTATGCAGAGTAAAATTTATCAAGCATTCAGCCCGGTACCAATTAAATTTCTGGAAAATGTCAGACGAACAATGTTTAAGCCACCTCAGATGCCATGGTTATTGACAAATGAACATGTCCCAATCCATTTTAATACACTTTTGTTCAGCGTAGGGCATTTAAATATCTATGAATAGTTTGGAGCGCTAGTCTGATTTTTCTTGGCAGCGCCGCGGAGCTTCAAGCCGAGGCCACGTTTCAGGAGCTACATGTATGATTCTGGCTTTTTGTAATCCTCCACGCTCATTAAATGAAATCCCTGAACCACCTGCTTACTTTTTATGTTGTTTTGCTTATTCAGAAGTTGTTTATTTCACAGACACATTAAGGCGAAATCTACTGTAAATTAAACATCGCCCATGCGAGAGGTCATTTGTTATCCACTTCAGGGCCCTCGGGATATAATGAGTCAGTAATGTTGCATGCAAGCTGCGTCTTTTCTTCACGACGTGAGGTAAACGGCGAGGGCATCCTTTTGGCATTTGTTAGCAGATATGCATACATACAGAGCATGACCACCCATTCGCCTAAACAAAACCCCCGTACGCACACATTTAGGAGCAAATGCTAATTATCTCTGCTGGTATCACTGCAGTCTGCCTGAACCTGTGCTAATGTGGCTTTTCTACATTGCTTGTCCTGTAAAACAGGTTTTCTGTGTAATTCAGTCTGGTCTAGCTGGTGGACAAAGGAAGCCTTGCTGGTTAGGCTAGTTAAATAGCCTGGTGGGGACCAGCATCTCTAAAGGACTACAATAATGGTAGTCTTTTCACATTAACAAATAAAAATGTTTACTTTGTGAATTAAATTGATAACTATTTTCTAAATTAAACAAATCTATCTTTGATATAATAATAAAATTAATAATTATTATTATTATTTTTTATTATTATTTTGTTAATGTATTGTTTTCACTGTGTAGTTTTGTTTTATATAGTTTTCTTATATATCTCATTCTTACATAATATTTATGATGTCCCTATATCATTTTCCTGTGTAAGAATTTCATTCATTCATTTTGTTTTTGCTGTGTAGGTTTTTCCTATAGCTCCTATAAATATTTTATT